>OMNM01049646.1:0-10341 GCA_900302745.1 Parablennius parvicornis | reverse complement strand
AAAAAAAAAATATATATATGTGTGTGTGTATACACACACACACACACACACACACACACACACACACACACACACACACACACACACACACATTTTCATGTGTATATATCATATAAATCATATAAAAAAAAATTAAAAATATATATATATTAACGCTACTCTTTAGTAAATCTGCTATTTCACAAAATCTTTACATATTTAAAATTGCGTCCAAATGTTACCAGGAGTCGAGAGATTATTGATAAATTATTACAAAGTTCTAAGCGGAGCTTAATGCACTAAAAGCACAAAAATCACAGCATGAATTATGAAGGGATTTAAATTATAAAAAAAAAAAAAAAGCAAACACAAGAAAAGGGGTTTAGTTTTCTTTCTTTACCAGTGTGCCCTTTAGAGCGATGGAGTTGAAACAACACCAAATTCCCGAGTTAGTCACAAATAGCGTGCTATCTTTAATTAATTTTAAATTGAGGCAATCTATTTTTCCATGATGGGACATTATAGATGCCAAAAGCTGTGCTAATGTGTGTAACTGGAGGATATATTTCTTATGAACAACAATGAAGCATGACGTGGCACAAAATTCAATAATTTAGATAGACAGAGTGATGGACCTGCATATGAGTGACTTTTAATAAATTTATCACAAATATTTTCCAAGATGAATTACAAAAGTGCCCTGAAAAGTTCTGAAATTATGTGTTTCACTAGGATCTAGGATGAAGCTTTCCTTTTTTTTTTTTTAAAGTACCTCCGGTACTGAATTAATGACAAATTCGGTGAAAAGAAGTGAATAGGAGAGGATGATTGGCTCGATGTCAGGCATGTGCCTGAAGTGGCTTTCTATCAAAGCACTTTTTGCACTATGGCACTGTAAGCAGTGAAAGTTGGTAATCACACACTCTCCTCACTTCACAGAAGAACTTCTTATTGACTGCAGATAAACAAAAACCAATGGATTTTAAGAGGCCTCGTGAAAAATGCCAGAATTTCGAATCCCCTCAGTGATTTAATTAACTGATAATCAAATACAAAGCCCTCATTATCCACACCCATGCACAAATTGCAATAAACGAACGTTCGCACTCCTGCATGGAAACGCTTGTGCACCCCTGTGCACGTACGCACGCAGACACACAGACACATTTTCATTCGCTTTGACTGATACAGTGAAGGAAAATTCAGCAGATACGTCTGTGAGCTTGTTTGTCAAACAGACAAGAGAATGCAAGCCTGAAGCATGAACCATGCTGCAAAATAGTGGTCAAAGTCTGTGTATCTTTTACCTCAAGATTCGCTCAGAGGACCTGGCCTGGATGTATTGTAAATGCCTCTGTGTGTTTGCATTCCTCTAAGAGCCTTGTGAAGGCTCTTGCTTTGATACAAGGGCTCTACAGTGATGTTTAGTACTCAGGCTATAATTCTTTGAAGTCCCCACCTGAGTTGTTCCATTAGCCGGACTCTGTATGCACAAAGGCTAAATTGCTGTGCTTGTTTGTTGTTTTATTTGTATTTTTTATACTTCTTCATTTCACAGAAACTGAGCAGCTTGTATTTGAAGTGTTTTATATAGAATATTAGTATGCATTAATTAAAGACAGAGAGTAAAGAGAGATGTGACAGCACAGCAGGAGGCAGTTTGCTCTTTGGCTGAACAGACTGAGCCACCAGCATGTTTCTGGATCCTGCTGTATGTCTCATATCTCTTTTCAATCCTATCCTCCTATTGTGTGTTTTTACCTTATTTGTTCAACAATTTCTGTAAAAGCTCATAAGTCAACAGTCAAATGCATCACACATTGATATTGGTCATAGATCATTTTTAAGAATATGTTTTATGCACATAGTTCATGCTTGGAACTTCAGTCAGCCAGTGTTTGACAAACAGGCCTTGCTGTTCTTTTTTTTTTTTCTCTCATTTCCAACCATTTGAACTCCAGCAGGCCTTCAAATTTCTCAGTCTCTTGGTCAGTCCAAATTTGTGGGTGGTACAAGAAAATCTTCCTTTTCTTCCTGTTTGTAGGCTACCAAACATGACGCCTCACTGCTTTCCCTGCCAGTCTTGCTGCCGGTCTTCTGTTTGCCCGTCTGGTTGTGTAGTTAGCTGGCCGATTCATTTATTGACTCTTCCGCTATCAGCCTGTCTATCAATGTTGTTATCTCTCTATTTGGCATCCTGATAGCCAAATCCACCTCATTTAACTCCATGACTTACATACATTTGTTTCAGTTGATTGGTTTAGCAGATGTTTCAAAAGAAATAATCTCAAAGAAAAGTGTTTCAAATCACTGTAAAGCTATCTTTAATATCACATTCAATTAAATATGCTTGAAATTGCTTTATATGACACATATTTTTTGATATTTACTCATAGCTGAATGCATTTCGTGTTATTTTACACATTACAGAAACATTTTAAAGTGATTCTTGCTTTAGCTTCAAGCTCCACAGGTTTGCACCCCATCATCAAACACTTTCTACACATCAAACCAATAGATATCACTAAAAATACCTAACACACATATCTTAAATATGTATTGAATTTTACGTTCTATTATAGTTCCATCTTTATCTGAATATTGCATGTAATAATATACAGATTAGTAGTGTGTAATTTACTTTCCAGATTAGACATGCGAGCTATTTCATGTCATAGCCAGATAAATGCCACAGCACTTACAGGTACATTAAAGGATTGCAATGGGTTAATCATTTGTAAACAGTTCGACAATATTCTAGCCAACAGTTTGATTAATAACAACATGCGTCCTCTTCAAGGGCCATATTTCCCCTGCAGGAACGTGTATCGGGCTAATTTGAGCTTTTCATTCAGTTTATGATGGCAATCCAAATGCAATTAGTTCAAGATATGAAAAAAGGTAATGCCTTATTATGTCATCAGGACTTGGGACTAATTTTGAGCCACGGTCTGTGTGACGCACAGTCTCAGTGGTATTCACTGGGGGAATTAGTGGGAGATCACCTGGCTTTAGAAATAAATAAATAAATAACAGAAATCATAATATAATGATGCAGCGGGTTCAGCAGGAGCCCAAAGGGGAGGGTGAATGTTGTGATTTGTCTGATGTCTCGGGAGTAAAGCGGGCGGTAAATGCAGCCAAGTGTGTGATCAAAAGAGTGGAATAGCTTGTCTTGAGCGATTTGTATGTTTTATAAACATCATGTTCAGATATACACTCCCGCTGTGCTCTTTTTCCTGTTATTGAACAGCCAGATAACATACTGAGTTCTTTATGATCAATATTTATTTGTTGTAAGACATTTAGTACATCATTTATTTTTGGATGGTCAGAAGAGAGGTTTGCATAGCCTTTACCATCATTAGAATGTATTTTAGATTTGTTATTTCAACCCTCTTTGTCTCGTAACAGTCTGTCTGTGTTCTAATACACCTGCGTTTTTATACCTGTTCTACCGAGAGGCCACACCAGAACAACTCTCATAAATTGCACGTAGAAAACTAGATGAAGAAGCGTGATCCATCACCCCAGAGAACAAATAAAACCCCCAAAAAACGTATTGTACTTCACAAAGTTCTCTTAGTAGAGATAATTTTTAAACTGTTGAATCTTACTCATTTGTAGGCAGAAGAAAGGAATGTGCCACAGTGGCATAAACTATTCTGTAAATGATCGTTAGAGCGTAGCTACTGGTTTGAATGTAGAAGACAATCACAAAAAACGCTGACGCCAGTTTCACACAATGTCTCACCAGCTTTTGTGTTGCCCCACATTATAACTGCCCCGAGTTCTCACCATGAAGCGATAGTACACACACAATGAGGTGGATATTGAAAAAAGCCATATCCCAATAATCATTTCTATGACAATGAAGACCATATTACAATAAAGCTGTCAGTCTGCATTTATATTTTAGGTATAATTATCACTTTAAATGCTTTGTCTAAATGATTTACTATGTGCTGTGGCCTGAGGGTCGTGTGTGGGCACTTTGAAGTGTGTAAAGGGGCTTGAATTAAATCACTCACCCTATCATACTCCCCTCATTTTGTCCTCCTCCATGGCACTTAATTGAGGGTCTGGTCCTGTCACTTATTTTCACATTTCACGCCTATCACCATATCCCCCCCACTATTTCCATATCCTAAACAGGCCTGACATGACTTCCGGAACAGGTGGAGCCATGTGTGAGGTATGGTGTGTGTCTGTATACATGTCGGCGTGTGCCCATTCAATCTCCATTGATCAAAGCAACGAGAATCACCTAATAGGATAACAGTCTTTGAAAAGGTGGGGGATGGGGTGAAAATTAAAAGCGGGATGAGACCACAAGAGGGTGGAGGGTTCAGTAGTTGTCTCAGCTTATTTTTCATCACAGCTTAGTCTTGACATGCAGGGCACCCAGCTGCATTTATGCAGACAAAGATCCGATAAGAAGAGGAGCCCACACACCTATGCTGGAAGGTGTGCAGACGGCTTGACGTACGTAGTCTTGACAGAGCCTGCCAACATCTATGTGATAGGGAGTCCTGCATTTCACTCAGCATAAACATGGGCACAACACATTAATAGTCAAAAAGGACTACAGACTTCCATGGTGCTTGTGTAATATTTATATGGATATGTTTACTGAATTTAAAACTCTGCAAAATATAGAATGGCTAATATCAGCAGATGTGCCATTTTCTGTTTTATAAGCAAAGTGTTGTGGTGAAGACAGAGGAAAAAGCAGTCACTTTTGTGCTTTTTGAAATCAATTGTATTGGTATGTCTCATTTATAGATTAAAAATGTCAGATATTTGTTGTTTGGATGTTATGAATTTTCACTTTTGTTTTACTATTTATATTTTTTTTACTAGAACACTTCATATTATTTGAACTTTGGACTGTATAATAAACCCAAAAGTCATTTGGTTCAAATAAGGTATCAAGGCTATGATTAAATGATCATCTTCATATTTCCATAGCATACTATTACCATGCTGTTGATAATGTATTGACTTCTCAGTCAGATCTTTGTTTTTTAGGTTAGACATGTGCATATGACTGCTGACGCATTTCAGCACCTTGGACAGCACCAAATATCACAGACCTTTGCCTTGAACTGCTAAAAGCAAAAATGCATGAAGGGTTAGAGAAACAGATAAAGTGCTTTGGAAGGAAAAAAAAAAAACTTTTCCAAACTTCTTTTTGCACATTCTGTCATGGAGTGCATATTCAATTTTATATGAATGGAACTTATCTTTTCCATCCTAAACCCCAATGTGATACGTAATGGCTGTTTGAAAACTTTTCCAGATTGTTTTCATTAACTAGGTTATCCTACAATAAGATTTAGCAAAAGTACAAGATTGACGTTCTCCCTGAGCTTCGCTTCACAGAAATGACATGGTGCGATTTCCAGGTTCACAAACTTGGTTATATGAAATCCCAAAATAATATGTACAACATGACATAAAACAAAACTAGCTCCAAAGTACCTTTATGTTGAATGCAATTCCAATTAAAATCATGAAAACAAAACTTTTTAAAAGTGTTTTGAGCCAATTATATCCACAAAATGATTGAATATAAACAGAGGGAGCCTATTAAAAACCTCATTTAAACAATAATTGCTGCACTTCTTCCAAACATATCTTCTTTCCAGGCCTTTGCTTGATGAAACACGTCCACGCATTCCATCTGATTGAAATAGAAGCACACTCTGATATTCTGCCCTGGGACATAGTTGACCTTAGAAACGTTTTATTGGCTTTTCAATGCTGAGAAGGGTCTCTGTCTCCAGAGACAACAGTGACAAGAAGAGTTAACAGCAGCCAAAGAGCACTACTGAGGTTTCCATAGAGACACTGAAGCTGCTCCTTGTAAATGTAATCAAGCGTCTCTCGTGGAGAGGAAGCTACACGAGCTATAATGGTATGGACAAGAGCCTGACCTCTTGAACCCAATTCTTAGTGTCTATGTTGTGTAATGTTTCATCCAGTTGTTTATCAAACTGACATGTTGTCTTGCAAGGAGAAAATGCCACATACAGCCAACAAGCCTTGCAGTTTTGAAAGTATAGGGTTTTTTTTGTTTGTTTTTGTTCTTATTCTCTGCTTGTATACCAGACCTGCAAGGTTGTTCCCTACTTTTTACAGAAACATCCTGTCAACCTGTCCTTTTTTGGGGGGCTTTTATTTATTTATTTATTTTTTGCTGTCTCTCTAACATCTGTTAGAGAGACAGCAAGTCCATTTTCCCTTAAATTGTCCAAATGACCTCCCCTGTTGCGTGTTTCTCTTTCCACCAGTTTAAAGAGTAACAAGAGCTTTGCAGAATCTTGCTGACATGACCTGATACAATTTTTAACAGACTGCAGTGCTCAGTGCAAAAAGCAATGCCATGATTTCACCCTTTATCATAATTGCTGTGGACATTGTTGGAGGCTTTTGCTCAGCACTGAGAGGGCTTGAAGAGCTCATGAAGCTCGTATGATCTCTGGCTGGCAGTCACTCACCACTTCTATGTTGTTACTCACAGCCTTCATTCCAGCCACTTTCTGAAGTCTTCATAGACATAATTCTGTACTCATAGCTCTAATGTGCTATATTTGCATGTGTGAGGTTTCTCAGAGGACGATTTCTTCACACAATCCAAAAACATGCATTTGAGTTTGAAGTGGCTCTAAAATGCTTGTCGGTGTGCGCTTCTTTCTGTTTGTGGTGTGATTAAAGCATACACAGCATGGTTTCTTTCAGTCTTAATGCTTTAAACACATGGTTTGGATCTCATCGTGTTGCTTTCATTACAGTTCATTAGAAATCATCTATCCCCTCAAGAATATATCACACAGGGCTTTACCACTGATGACTCATATATTATCTTTAGTGATAGATGCACCACCTGATGGATGGCAGTTCACTACTTTAAAGCCTAAAAAGCTATTAAGTGTTGCCAATGTTGTAAGTGCAGTTCATTATAGTTGAGACTTACTTTCTTTTTCTCACCTTTCTTACCATCTCGTCAGTTACTTTATCTCCAAATAGAGTAATAATTTAAATGAGAATTTGACTGCATGAAGTAGTGCACCCCGGTTTCTTTGTTTTAAATCGTCCTCAAATGTTCATTTATGTCTAGATCAAAGTGGGCCATCAATTCCACCTGTGACAAATAAGTGCCATTATGTGGTTCAAGTAGGACATTTGTATGCCCCCTCAAAGTGTGGGTTCATTTGGCTTAGTGACACACTGTAACAATCACCCTCCAAATGGTGAAGCTGCTTTAGTTTGGAGTTTATTGCATCGCATTTAAGTGCATTTGTCAAAATGTCAATTTCGAAATTCATCCATATATCTCAGATACCTGCTTCTTTAAACTTTGTCATGGTGGGCTACAGGGTGACTGCAAAGCAATGTTCGAAAACAGTCATCTCTAAACCCCTTTTGGTAAGTTATTCATGAAATAGGAATATTTGGAATATTATTATTAATTATATACATTATTATTATGATTATTATTATTGTTGTTGTTATCATTATTATTATTATTAATAATTCCAGTTTCTTGTAGAAAAGCATTGCATGCACTTTTCTATCAAGAATATTCGCTGTCATCATAAGGAACATAGTGGAGAAAAGACTGTCGAGATGCTATGAGAGAAGTTTAATTTCAGATGCACGCGTCTGTTTACAAACAATGCAGGATATTTTGCACATATTATACAACTCAAATTGGTTTAAAAATCAAGGCACCTTTTTTTTCCTCAAAATATTCTATTCATTAATCGGATGCCAAACATGGTGTTGAAAATACTTGAGCTACATTGCAGATTAATTATATGAACTGTTTATGCAAAATGGGAAGCGAAAATCTTATTAAAATTCTCCATCTTTGTAAGTTCTTAATTAAAGTTTTAATGGATTAGAGTGACTGAAATATAAATTTAGAAGATGTGTCATCTTTTCAATTTATCTTTTCTTCCTCAGTGGAACTCATGAGTCACAGGAACAATGTGGTATAGTGCTAAAGTCAGCATGAAACAGGAGCCTTCAGGGCGTGAGACACATTTGGGTGCATGAGTGTGATGAGAAGAACTGGAGCCAACTTAGTGCACTGTGGTAATGTAAACAGTAACAAAAAATCCTAACAATGTAAGAATGCTGTGTTACTTAAAATTCAAATTTTACAAATAAATGAACTACACAGGATAATACCTGCATATACCTGCAGTGCTTTACACTCTCTCCCTCAACATTCCCTTTTGCAGAATTTTGTAAGAATGCCAAAAAAAAGAGAATCATAATTTTATACTTGGAACATTTACCTTTTCTACACCAATTGCATAATCTTTTTAATTCAGAAATATTTCACTGTGCTGTTTAAAAGATTGAGAAAACCCACCTTACTCTGCTGGAATCGTCAATCCAAGCCTATAAAGAGTAAACTAGCCGAACATTGAACCTTACCAATTGTGAATGTGACATTACTGACAACAGATAACAGTTGAAAATTTGGCACTTTGTAGCAAACATTTGTTGGGCACATTTAAAATCTCAGTTTGATTTTGAACTCATGTGGTTGCTGATGACTGCTCCACCATCTGTCTTGTAGATATGCATGATCACTGATGGTTTTGTTTGTTATTTTCAGTCCTGAGTAAACCTGCATTTTCTAGAAGTTGGAAACCTCTATACATTTGAAAGGGATGCATTTGCTCTTTAATAGCACTTTTAACCTTTTTTCCATGGTGCATTACAGAAGGACTACTGAACCAAAGTTGGCAGAAACAGTGACTGGATTTAACGTTATCAATTTGTGAGATGCATTATAGAAAACACCTTTAGAGAGAGCTAATAATTCAGTTTACACAATATTTTTACATCAGGTCTTTCAATCAATGCAACTGTTCTGTCAAGGCATAATACAAATAATCCCTCTTTGATTAGCTCTAATTCTTGGAGTTAATGGAAATGTCATTGAAGCCTGTGTGATATTGCATCAAATCCTCATTTGAAAGATGCAGTATCTGTGATCATCCAACAATGATGAATCTGTGGGTTCTTTTCTCAATGATTCATCTGTATTATTTAATTTACTTTTAATTAAAGCAAGAACGAATCCATGTCCTCCAGTCACATAATGTAATGTGAATCCAAATTAATGAATTTCCAATTGACTGTTTGTACGTGATGGCTGTGTGTGACGGGGGGATTATGTTTTCAGCTTTTCTGGTGTTCATTTTTGCAAAGCTTGGCCTTAAATGTAAAAAGTATTATTTCTCTAATTTGTCTTGGCCCATGTTAGCTTTTGAAAAACATTATTTTACTTTATTATTTCCTGTGATTGCACACATCTTCACTTAGATGTCTTCAGAGGCAATGTCTTCTCTCAGAGAACAATAAGCATTCAAAAGTTTTTCCACATTGTTCACTTTGTCAGATGGTCAGTTTTTGGCAATTGAGTTAATGCCATTCATTTCAACTCGGAGTCTGATTTTAGAGGAAAGCAGAGTATGGCCTGGAATGTTGCCAACACTATTCAGGGCAAAGGCAGATTGAGAGACAACCACAATGTGAAACTTAGTCATGAATAAACATGACACTCATATCTTTGTGCAGTTATAGGACTCAAAGAATGCCAGTACATACAAAAGGAAAACAAGCATATTCTGTACAGAAAGAAACTCACTGTGTAACCACTCCACCACCACCACCATCAATCATCAATTACCTGTTCGACTTTGCCCTTCCTCACTTTTTAGTTCTTGCAAAATTTCAAACAAACAGAGCTCACTCACTCTTAAACTATCTCGCATGAAAAATAAGGGCCAATAGCATTTAATCTTAGGCCCAGTTTTTCTCCTCTGCCTGCCTTTTCCATGTCTCTCTCCATCTTTGTGTCTTCAATCTCTGATGTGAACGCACACAGCAGTCAGCTGCCATCCCCAACAAAGACATCTCATTTTCTCAGTTCGTTCCATCATTCACAGACTGTAAACCCTCCTCTTGCTGCCCCCCTGCTTTCATTTGCCCATTTATCCAACTACCTAAAAAAAACACTGTACACATCCAAACACACACATGCATGCATGCACTAATACTGAGCACACAGCAGCTTTCTACACTGACTGTACTCTGCTCATTCTTCTCTGCTGTAGGCATGGCTAAACTACAGTGACGCTAAGCCTGCTTGTCTTTAAATCTTAACTCATTTCATTTTATCCATTCATTTTCCCTCCCTGTCAACTCTCACTTTGTTTTTTTAACTCTCAATTTTTGTCTATATTAACAGATGAATTTCAATAATTCAATTAACCTCCCCACTAATCGGTGGTGTGAAAGGGGGGTGGTTTCCATGGCAACAGTGACATTTTTGTG
>OMNM01049644.1:0-11930 GCA_900302745.1 Parablennius parvicornis | reverse complement strand
GGACGTTCATCTGACTTTCAGACAAGACATCCATGCAATATCCAGGGAATTCATTCAACAAAGTTTAATTGTGCCTTCCCTGAAGCCACAGTTGGACACATGTTTTGGCTCAGTGGGGTATAGACAAGTAAACTTGAATAATTAATGCTGATTGCGCCACAATAAAAAAACACGGCATCTCCTTAAAAAGCCTAATAATCTCTGTCGCATTTCATTTATTGGTCCAGAATCTCACAGTATGTGTGTAAACATCAGCTAAAATCATACAGTTTATTCACAGTCTTTACAAATGTGGTTGAATTAATTATGTAGAGTCATCCAAAATCTTCTCAGCAGCCAAAGGACCTTCAGGTGAAAGTTTTAATGTGTTAAAAACAAACAAAAAACAAAAAACATAACCAAATAAAAAAAACTCAGGTTAACAATAAAATGTGCGGTTTGTGAGGATTTAAAAATGTATTTTTTAATACATAAAATGGATCCACAGTGAGATTTATTGCATGAAAACACAAGAAGCTTGAAGCTTGAAGGTAGCGGCTTTGGCTTCAATCCCCTTGTACTACTTGGAACAGTCCACCAGGGGGCAGCCATGAGAGCTGGTGTGTACCTACCAGTACATAGATACATTGTTGCTAAAGGTTTGTTCCTAAAACATTTGGGAAATCAATACAATGTTGCCAATATTTACACTCAGAAGGCTTTTACATGGCAAACAACAAAATATATAGATGTCAAAGCGCTACAATCTTACTACCCTGTGTCACCACGAGATCCGGGCTACCGCCCCCGTGTGGCTGGAGCGCGCATCACGTCCTCGCGCCGCGTGAGCTCACGGAGCAAAGGTTGGTTGAAGCTGCCGCAGCGGGACGGAAACAATACCGAGGACCCTCCCACCTCCAGCTTCTACACCCACCCCTCTCTCCCTCGCTCTCTCCGCTCCCCTCTTCCTGAATCCGACCTCCGAATCTGTCCTGTAAGTTGTGTTTATCCTCTCTTTTGCACCTTGATTTCGAAAAAGTTCTACTTTCTGCATTGCGGATGTGACATTTTGTTAGATTTTGGCGCAGTATGTTGTGTTTACTAACAGCCGGGAGTTTTAGATAAGCCTCGCCTAATTAAACAGATAGGCGGTGTCAGGCTATTTAACGGTAATGTTACTCGGCAGTAACAGACGTATGACTGTGTGCTTTGTTTAAAGTTATTACAGATGTGTTGTATTCGCGAAATTGATGTGAAACACTCATATCGACATTTTTAACGTTTGTCGGATTGGATGCTAAATGCTAGTCAGTAACTTCGACCCGAAAGTATTATGTAACGTTAAGGGACCGGAGGGTCGCATTCCTTGCAGGCGCGTCAGGGAGAATAAAAAAAAAAAAATCCGCATCAACACTTTATCATGTGAACTTTAAACCATACTACTTGTAATTTGAGAGGGCTATATGAGCACCGTGACCTGGCGGGTTGTGGAGTGAAAAATCAAAGGCCTGAGATGCTGCTGCAGACAGATTGTGGTTGTTGCCTTTTCGTGTGCTTAATCAAACTCCATCAGACGTGAATTTTTGAAATAAAATCAAATTCAACACTCACATACCACTGCATAGTTTGTGAATGCTACCAGATAGCAAGGAAAAATTATCCATCTAAAATGTACTGTTACTCTGTGGATTAAAAATGAGTAGTGATAGTAGTGGTTTTTACGATGACACGTGAATGCCTCACTGGTGTCCAAACAGGAAAACTGGAAAGCAACAGGGAGTGTCAACTACAAGGGAAGTCACCTCTATCACAGCATGGAAATTGAGTTCTGACACGTTGTAAAAATTTAGTTTTTTTGTTTGTTTTTTAATGTTTGTTAGATAAGAGTGCTCTTACGCTAACACTAAAGTCAGTTTTACTTAAAATTCTTTTTTGGCAGTGATCAAGGGGTTGTGCAATCCCACTGAATATCTATAACGAACTATTTCGAAAAAATCTTTTCTTTTCTTTTTTTTTGTCTTTGCACAATATACTGTTTACTGAATAAGGGGAAGGAAAACCTGTTCTCTTTTCATCAACCATGGACAGATTCCTCTTTCACTGTCATGTGATGGTTATAAAGACAGTTGTAAGATATGGTCATACACTGAACAGAAATATAAACAACTTGATTTTGTTTCCATGTTTAATGAGGTGTACTCAATGGTCTGAGACTTTTTCTGTGTGCACAAAAGTCCTATTTCTCTCAAATAGTGTTTCCAAATTTGGCTAAATTTGTATTTGTGAGGACTTCTCCTTTGCTGATATAAACCATCCACCTCGCAGGTGCGGCATATCAAGATGCTGATTAGACAGCAGAGTTATTGCACAGGTGTGTCTTAGGAAGGTCACAATAAAGTTATACTCTATAATGTACAGTTTTATCACACTGATATCACAAATTTTAAGGGAGTGTGCATTTGACATGCTGACTGCAAAAATGGCCACCAGAGATGTTGCTCGTGAATTAAATGTTCATTTTTCGACCACGAGCCAGTTTCACGGAATTAGACAGTACATCCAACCAACCTTGTGACCACACCACATCAGCCCAGGATATACAGATGGCGTGGGTGAGCGGTTTGTTGATGTTGACGTGAGTTGAGTGGCCTGTGGTGGGGGTGGGTTATGGTGGAACAAAGGGGATTTTTATTGATGGCAGTTTGAACGCAAAGAGGTACTGTGACCACATCCTGAGACCCCATGTACGTGTCATTTATTCACATCCACCACCTCGTGATGCAGCTTGATACGTGATAATATGACGCGCTCTATATTTGAGAGAAAAAGGCTTCTCGAGTGCATAGAAAAAGTATTTGATTGTTGAGTTCAGCTCATGGTGAGACGGGAGCGAAAACAAAAGTGTGGCGTTTATATTTTTGTTTATTGTCGTGAGTGTCGGTGTGAAACAATTTTCTTTGGTTTTTGCTCGGCGCAAGGTTTGTTCGTCCTCCTTTTTGCTTCTCACATAGTGAAAAGGCTTAGACATTCTCAAATGTTCCATGTTGTGATTTTATTCAAATGTACGACTTAAATTTTGTCCCCAGGTTATCAAGATGAGCTACCCAGGATACCCTCCACAGGCCGGCGGATACCCTACACAAGCAGGGGGATACCCAAATCAGTCTGGAGGCTACCCGCCCCAAGCAGGGGGCTACCCCCCAGCAGCAGGAGGCTACCCACCTGCAGCAGGAGGTTGCCCTCCAGCAGCAGGAGGTTACCCCCCACCGGCAGGTGGATACCCACCACAGGCAGGCGGTTACCCTCCAGCAGCGGGGGGCTTTCCTCCACAGGCCGGCGGCTATCCTGCCCCAGCCGGCGGCTTTCCTCCTCAGGCGGGTGGATACCCCCAGCAGCCTGGAGGATACCCCCAGCAGCCTGGAGGATACCCCCAGCAGCCTGGAGGATTTCCTCAGCAGCCTGGAGGATTTCCTCAGCAGCCTGGAGGATTTCCTCAGCAGCCTGGAGCCGGGGGCTTTCCTTCCATGCCTCCAGCAGGTGAGCTCACTAAAATGCAATATAACAAGTCAAATGTGCCAAGTTAGCCAAAAGAAGACAGATATAGAGTATGTTTGAATAGAATCCAGTCAACAGAGTGTTAAGTCAATATTTTCTTTGCAGGTGGAGGCTGGGGTGCAGCACCAGGCGGCCAAGGAGCGGTACTTACACTCTTGTCTCACTCTTAACCCTTGAAGTGCTCATTCTTAACATATGGAGCGATTTAGGCTAAACCTCTTTGTTTGCCTAAATCGTCTAATCTGCCGCAGCCCTACATGAACCTCACTTGTTCCATATGAAGTTTGTCACTGTGTGCGTAACACTCACAGCTTTGCTCTGTTTGCAGCCCGGAGGAGCCCCGCAGGGTTACCCAGGGGGTCCTGCCCCAGGCCAGCCCATGCCAAATTACCCCGCTGCGCCAGCGGCTAACCCCTCAATGCCTGCATATGGAGGTGGAGTTCCATCCAACCCTCAGGCCCCTGCTATTCCTGTAAGATGTACTTGTCTTTATAGCAAGAGTTATTGAAACGTAGGGCTGAAACAGAAGGATAATGGGCGGTTATTTTGCGTTGCTCTTCTTCACAGCGAGGGTTTCGAGGGTCTATCAAAGACTTTCCAGGAGCCGATCCACTGAGGGACGTTGAAGTTCTTCGAAAAGCCATGAAGGGCTTCGGTCAGTAATTCTCATCATCTCAACACACTGAAAGCCTTCAAATGCGTTCGCTTTACACATCCATTAACACTTCACTCACTCCTTCCCTCCAAATGCTTACCAAATGGATTCTAAACCCAAAACATCCTGAACAGGCACTGATGAAAATGCCATTATTGAACTTCTGGGAAATCGCTCCAACAACCAGAGGGTTCCCCTGGTGGCAGCCTACAAAACCACTTATGGGAAGGTATCGTTCTCCGAGTCCTATTCCCTCCTTTTCAAGTTTTTTTTATTAATTTTTTTAAAATTCTAATGGAAATAATGTTTCTGGAATGTAATCTCGTTGTAGGATTTAATCCACGATCTGAAGTCTGAGCTCACAGGAAACTTTGAGAAACTGGTTCTTGCCATGGTGATGACTCCAGCTCGCTTCGATGCCTACGAAATGAGGGAGGCCATTAAGGTTGGAGGCTTCATTTATTGTCTCATCGCATGCTTCCATTTCTTTCTTTCTTTTCTTTTCTTTTTTTTGCTTTTTAAGGCACACTCACCATGTGAAATGTAATAAAGTAGGAAATGAATAGTAAATAGTTTGTGGATGTTTATCACATTTGCTCTATTGTGCGTGTCACCTTACTAAATAGTTTTCTCTCTGTATATTGTATTTACAGGGTGCAGGAACCGATGAAGCTTGTCTGATTGAGATTTTGTCATCTCGCTCCAACCAAGAAATTCATGAAATCAACAAAATCTACAAAGAAGGTGAGTTCTGATCCAGGCAGTCATAAGGGCGACATAATTGTATACGTTTTCACAAATGTTTACTTCGAAAAAAATTCACCCGTTTTAATTTCGTAGAACTTTATCTGATATATTTCTTATTTCTGACGTTTCATAGACAAGCATTTTTAAAGGGTTCTTGGATTAATTTATTTGTTAAATCTGATGTGTATACAAACTTCAAATATAATACAAATGAGTACATTTCCCTAAAAAGCCCAACTTTAATTCCAGAGTATGGCAAAAAACTGGAGGATGCCATCGCCAACGACACCTCCGGTCACTTTCGCCGACTCCTGGTTTCTCTCTGTCAGGTATTTACGTTTGTTTTATTACATTTTTTGTGGCACTTAACTTACGAGGAACTCCGACAAAAGAAACACCTGCTTATCTAATGTGAGGACATCTTTTTGAGTCTGTTTGACCGTGTCATTCTTTGCAGGGAAATCGTGACGAGAGAGAGACCGTGGACATCGCTATGGCCAAACAGGACGCGCAGGTAGTTTTAAATTTACGTTTGTTGAGATAAAAATCCAGAAAGGGATTGGAAAAGTTTTTGCCGACTTCCTCATGCTTTTCATTTGTCAGAAACTGTATGCCGCCGGGGAAAATAAAGTGGGAACTGATGAATCCCAGTTTAATGCCATCCTGTGTGCTCGCAGCAAGCCTCACCTTCGGGCAGGTGCGTCAGTTTTTTTGGGGTTTTTTTCCTTTGAAATATTTAGTTTTTCTACTATCATAACTGCAAAATCTACTTTTTTCACATTTCCAAAATATTCTGAATGTAACCGTCTCGCCTGTGATTTTTGTGTTGGTTAGTTTTCCAGGAGTACCAGCAGATGTGCGGCCGAGACATCGAGAAGAGTATCTGCAGGGAAATGTCTGGTAACGTGGAGTCTGGCATGGTGGCCGTGGGTAGGTTCACATCACGTTATGAAGTTGTAGTTTTACAAAGAAGTGAAAAAGTAAAATGTAAACCAAAGCCATTGTTAGAGCTTTTCCTGAAACTGTGAGAATATGTTCTAGATGTAAAGACAATGCTCTTTTAAATGTCAATTTAATTAAATGTATAAAATAATGACTCCAAACTATGATAATCTCAGAGTTGAATAAATGTAATCTCAATTTTCTTGTGCACCAACATGAGGAAAATACAACAGAGTGTGTATTTCTTTATGCATGAACATACAATCAATGGAATTGAACTCACAAGAATTTGGCCTAGTTCCCTATTACTTTTGGTGGGTTCACAGACATCTTTTAAATTCTGAATGTAGAAAGATTTAATTGGACATATGCAGTTGAAGTAGTAATTGTTGCACAAATAATAATGTTTAACTTCAACCTCTATCTATCAGATCTGCATATAGACAAAAACACATAAAAAAAAAAATACTCGTTTAGCCGCTTAAACAAATGTAGCTAAATTTTGTTAATACAGTTTAAAATTCAGGTTTGAATAATGTTTATTTGGAGAATTTTATTATCCATGTGAAACAATAATTAAGTGTGTGTACCATTTTTCTTAAATTGATTTATTTATTTTTTGCTTACTTGCATTAAAGGTGCTTTATGAATACATTGATTGATAGACAACAAATCAAGTACTGAAAGGTTAAATAAGAGATCCTTTTGAAATCAGTAGAACCTAAATGATCCCATCCTCTAGAGAAAGATTACCTTCGTTCAGTCGGACTTGTCTTGGATCTTGTCTTGTGCTTTATTAACTGCTATGATAGTGTTTCTTCTTCTTCCCAGCTGACTTACCAGATATTTGATAACAGAAACTGATATTGATTTCTGCTTCTGTTTCCAAGTGAAATGCATCAAGAACACCCCTGGATACTTTGCAGAAAGACTCCACAAGGCCATGCAGGTTGTTTATCGTTAGCGCGTGTTGTCTCCTGCCGCGACGCTGCAGAGCAAACATTAACGCGTCCCACTGCGTTTGCCTCGACAGGGAGCCGGAACGAAGGACAGAACTTTAATCCGCATCATGGTGTCCCGCTCTGAGGTGGACATGTTGGACATCAGGCAGGAGTATGTGAGGACCTACGGGAAATCACTCTACAATCACATCTCAGTAAGCATCCGCCAGCTGCATCGTTTTCATCAAAGTTTCAACACATTTTTTTTGGGGTGATACATGTTTGCATGTGTTTTTTTTTTTTGTTTTGTTTTTTTTCTAGGGTGACACCTCTGGTGATTACAAGAAGCTGCTGCTGAAACTGTGTGGAGGCAACGACTAAACAAGAGGAACGATCTCATGGAGACATCAAACGAGTCCACATCTAAACAATCTTATAGGACCTTATATCAGCTCCAATGCATGCAGTTAATGTCAGACGACCTCCGTAAATCAATAGAAATTTTATATTCTCTTCAGTAATGTTATTTTTATACATTAAGATGTATGAGTTGTGGCAGATGATTAACACATCAAATTTAAGGCGTTTTAGTAGATTCTATTATAATTGGGTAAAAGGTGGAGCTCTGCCTTGCATAGAAGGTGTGAGTGAAAGTTTGTACTGAAAAAAAAATTCTAACAAATACAATATTGCGATTATTTTAGAGAACATCATAAAGTTTTTATTTATCATTTAAGAAATTGTAATTTAAACAGTTTTATTTTTTCCGTGTGAAATTCCAGTAACATTTAGAAGAGTTCTCGTGTGCCGTTATCTAACATGTCACATAGATATGCAAAGGATTCCTATTTAGTCGTATTATCATTTCATTTAGCGTTACATTACCTTCACTGGTAAGTAATTCAAGTGTTTTTCAAGCTTATTTTTCTGCTAACAGTCACATTTCATTTCCAAGTGAAGGAATAAAATGCATCTCTGTAAAAGCCATTTCTTCTTTATCAGGGGTGTCAAGCATAAAGCCCAGGGGCCAAAATTGGCCCATCAGATGACCCATTAAATGTTTCAGTGTAATATTTACTCACCAAGACATTGAGAAGAATTTTTCCTTAAAAGTAACTGATGCATTTAATTTATTTAATGTGGATTACAATGTAACTGCACTTATTTTTCATTAAAATATCCAAATTGTGAATTTATATTGACGTAAGCTTTATAATAATAACAAAACAAAGGGAAAGAATTTGAAGTGTACAAAAAAAAAAAAAATTATATTGAAGTTATTATGCCCCCATTTTTTTCCAGGGTGAATTGGATGTCCCTGGTCTATAATCATCTATGTCCCCGCTTGAAAGTCTATGCAATTCAGCTTATAAGCTTTCTTATTGTCATTCAGCGATTACACACAACATTGCCTTTAACTCAAAAGCCAAAATCTGAAGACGAGTCTTGTTGTGCCTTTTGTTAGTGCTGCTGCGTAAACTGGATGAGCTTTTTGATGTACCACTGTGGTTAATCTGGAAAATCATCTCTAATCAAACTTGTATGGCCATAGAATTGTAACTTTTTTTTCTCTAATTGTTTACACTGTGTTTCATAGTCTCTCCCGTTGCTGGTTTGCATGTCATATGGCCAGTAGAGGGCTCTTGGATCACATGAAGTGTCATCATTTGAGTGATTTTCTTTCTTTTTTAATTTTTTTTTTTGCCTGCTGACTTTGAATTTTGCTTTGAAATGAGTATCTCCTGCACTAACAACTTTGTGATTATCCTTCTAACAAAATACTGGCTGAAATTCAATGGGTGTCTTTTGAAAAGCAGCTACTTCTCATTTAAATAAAAAAAAACAAATTGGCGTGTGTGGATAGTATTTTTTTTTTTGGTCTCATCTGTTCTGCATGAAAACATTGACTATGGATTTTCTACTCTGAGCCGGCTAACAAAGGGCAATTTGCATTTCAAAGCCAGCCTCATTTGCACCATCCCGGTGTGTGTTACAAGCGAGTGAGTCGGTCGGCGCCCCCTCCCACCTCTGAGCATCATGAGCAACATCCTCTGTTAAGAGGTGCGAGTAATGTGGCTTACATAAGTGATGTCTCTGCATGTGCTTTGCACTATAATCTGGGGGGCGGGGGGGGTGTTCAGGTATGCTTTGCAGCTTGAGCGATACAGGGCAGAGAGCTTTTTCTCAAGACTATAAATAGTGTCCATCGGAGACATGGTTGTCCTAAAGTCTTCCTTCAGTTGTGTTCAGTGGCCTTGAAGTGCAGCCTCAGAGGGAATGTGTTGGTGAGACAAATGGACTTCATGGAGCGTCACTTATCGTGCACCTCAATAACTTCATTTCCCATCCACGCTGGAAATGAAAGGAACCCACTATCCTCAGGACAAAGAGGGATGAATATTTGATGCTGGTCTTTGGGCTGGTCTGTTTGCACTGATATCTCCAGATGTATATTTAGGTCAAAAAGGAAATCGGGGGAGGCAGTGGTGCGGGCAGGGTTCCCTTTCAGCTTGCTTTTACTTGTACGAGACGAAACAGTACTTTGATGCCGATTTCTAGACAAAGTACTTTAATTATTAACATGTGGACGGGACAGCATGATGCAGTCTTTATGGGGCTGGTTCACATTCACCCACTCACAGAGAGCCGGCCTGTCCTTGTGAGGATCCATGTGACGTCATTAGCATCAATAGTATCTGTCCATGTCATCAGGGCCCGTGGGGATGATGAAAGCTTTGATTAGTCTCTTAAAACTCCTTCAGCTCCCTGTTTTTCATTTGAATTGTGATTCGAAGAAGTCACACTGTGGTGGCGTAGTTAGCCCTAATTGACATCCATAGTTTGAGCCGACTCGAGGGGGCTTTCTCTACGTGGGTTTACATGCATTTACTATCAATTCATGACTCCAAATTGCTTGAAGTAGGTTAGATCTAGTTAGGTGAAGATGTCCAAGATGAATGGGCAATTTGGAAAAATTCAATTGTTTGTTATTCAAAGACAATAAAACTCACAATATCACAGAAATGTAATTATATTTCTTAAATTATGATTTCTTTTTTTTAAATCAAATAATTCACATAATGATTAATAGTTGTAGGAACTATCCTATAAATAATCTAAAATAAAGCCATCCCATAACAGGTTTGCTTCACATTAATATTAAACCAAAATATATGCTAAATGTATTAAGGGTGCTTTATGTTTTACCTGCTTTTACATTTTCATGGCCAGCTCATAATGTTAATACTGTCTTATAGACAATCAGCAAAAGTAACCAAATTGTTGATTTGCAGTGGATTTTCTCCAGCTGTCCAATGAGGAATACGCAGCCAAGAGACATTTGGTTGCCAGGGACATAATCCTGCTTTAAACTTCATGAGTGCATATAAGCAAATTACAAACCCGGGGATTAGATGAACAACAAATAATGAGATGTAGCAGCAGATATCACTATCCAGTGATTGAGCCGCATCCTGTGATATTTTGACCAAATAAGAGGAAAAAAGCCTGGACAATCTTATCCTTTTATTTGTATGTGCATACACAGGAAAAAGGGGCCTGCAATCACCTGCATGTCAACGTTTGACTCCTACGTCAGGCAAACAATACTGCAATAACAAACTTACCCTTCAAACCAACATGAAGTTACAGGACTCTCCATCCAATTTCCTGAGAGCCAACTAGGTTTTCCTTGCAAGAAAAAGAAATGAGTTGAGATGTTACGTAACCACTTACATTGTTAAAGCTGTTGCAAACTGAGTCGGGGGAATGTATAGGCACACGGTGTGCCATGTTAAGCTCTAAAGCTCGACCCCGTGTGCTGCAGCTCACTCCAGACGAGAGCCACAGTCCTCATAAAGGCACCAAAGCTCCTTAATAACGAAGGCTATTGTAAACAAACAGTGTAACTGAGCTCATAGCAGATTCCCATGTTTCTCCATTTCAGCTTTGTTTACACCAAGGCAACAGATAAACACATATAGATTATAGCTTGATTGTCTGTGTCTGGATTACTTGTTTCTTTAGGATTTCAGTTTTATGTGGCATCTGCCTCCTGTGGGATCGGATGGATTATGTGGAGCAGAAGAAAGCTCACAGAGTGGCACAGTAGTGTCAAGGGACGGACCAGATGAGGAACGGGCATCTCTGATCTGGAGGTATAAATCTGCTCTGAATAGAGATCAAATCATGAAATATAAGCTTTTGGATTGTTCTCATAATGAAATTACAACCTGCTCGGAAGGGCAGGAGGCCTCTGTTGTGCCATTAGCTGGAATCAGGGAACGGATGAGGCTTCAGGAAGCAAAACTCAAATCAATAAATACATGATTTGTAATGCTGTGATATTTACAGGGCTGTTAAACTGTTGCTACTCCATATTTATACAGATAACTATATTCTGAGAAGGAGAACAAGTTCGATTCACTCTCTTCATACCATGAGATTGGGTGTATATTCACAAACAAACTGAGTTAACATCTGTACAACAAAGGATTGAGGGACACACATGTAAATACCAAATAAAGTAGGCACTCTAAACCACATATTTACAAATATGTTTCTCGACAGAAAATGTAATGTGACCTCAATAATATATTTCACAATAGTCACTGTAACTCACAGACGATTTGGGATCCTTGTGTGATTCCAGAGCACATTGATCATATTAAAAATGTGGACTTTGTCACTTCAGACGCACACAAATCAATCTCAGTGATACAAGAAGCCAGAATGAAAACCACTGTGAGAAAATCATTTCACCACAACAATACTTAAAGTGTAATTTTCCACAATGTGAGGTCAGAATCTGGCTACATCTCAGATGATAATAGTATTATGGCTTTTTTTAATGTTTAAAAAAGTTCAATAAAATACCCAGAACAAATTATTGCAACAAAAATAGCACTGTTTTTAAAGGAAATGTCTTTTTTTGTATTATATTCTAGTTATCTTATTGGAATATTAAGATTAATATTATGTGATAGTAGGTTTGTGTATACTGTCCTGTGTCCTGGGTGATTAGGTGGCAGAAAGTAGAAATTTGGCAAGGTATATTTGAAAAACACATAAAAAAAGCCCATGAACATGAAGTGCTTTTGATTTTTATTCCA
>OMNM01049643.1:0-11093 GCA_900302745.1 Parablennius parvicornis | reverse complement strand
AACACTTGTTTTAGACTAAATTTGTTGTGAACGATGAATATTAATTCAGTGACGGGCTGGTAACCAGTAGGGTGTGACTGAATTGTATTTTACGATAGAATCAGATTACAACGTATTCATCCTCTTCATATAACAAGAGAAACTGAACTTCAGTGTTGGAAGTAGTTTGGGGGCAAATCGCCGAGATACTTGACTCGCTTTTTGTTGTGTGAAAAGTGAAATATGAGATCAGTGCTCCGGCCTGTGATATTAACATGGTTCAAAACTGTAGAGGAGATAAATGTTTTTCTTTTTATATTTATTATCTTAACTCCAGTTTGAATCCAGGTTGCGACAGATCTGGTGGAAAATCTTTGCTCAGTCTAAGGTACAAGTTCTAAACACAGCCACCCAATACAATAATCAACTTTTTATACAGCCTATTGCAGGTGTGTTGTTTAATCTTTTGTGAGGGATTAACAGGTATTTATTGCTTCAGCAGTCAGTGTTTTGACATGTTCTTGAAGTAGGATAAAGTTTTAGGGAAGTTTAGTTTGTTTATCTTCAGTGCTGTGTTGTTGAGTTCAGTGTTTTGTTTGGTTTTTAACTAAACTATTGTCTGTAGAATAGACATGTAGTGGTCATAAAGAGACTTAAGTGAAATGAAATGGGAGCCAAAAGTAAGTGTAGGTGTGTTTTAGTCTCATGCTCATTCACCTGACACAATGTTTGTACAATAACAACACCACCTTAGATCCAGACACCAGGCAGGATGTGATGTGTAAATATGACTCATACCATGGAAAAACGTTCCCTTCATTCAGAGTGAGGTAACAGGATGCCCCTGACGTACAAATTCCACCCGAGTGATTAAGATATTTCTGGTCATTTCCGAGACTGAACGCTGCACGTCGGCCACGTTTGCCCACTTCAGGCTTTCAGGATGAGATGAAGCACAGAGCAGGCTTTGTCCTCTCACTGTGCATGTTTTTTTTTTCCATGGTTTTACAGAAACAGGTTGAAAGATACACATATGATACACATGGTTTATTTTCATTATTGACATGACAAAGACCAACCCTCCCAGCATATTGACTTTGTGTAAACCCTCAAGAAAGCAGTTTTCCTTTGAGTTTTAATAATCCTGTGTTGTCAAAATAAAAGTTGTTGATGTGAATGCATGTGTGACCAAACCTCTTCATCTCCCTCCTTTTCTCAGCGACAGCTTTGAGGAATGCCGCGCCACAGCCGATTGGCTGTTGTCTCACACGCAGGTGCGGCCGACTGTTGGCATCGTATGCGGCTCCGGCCTCGGGGGGCTGGCCGAGATGCTGAAGGACCCCCAGGTCTTTAAGTACAGCGACATTCCTAACTTTCCACGAAGTACAGGTAAGAACTGCCTGCTGCGCTCTGGGGAAAACGTGCCTGCTCACATGTATTCATGCATGTTTTCTGGAAGCTAATAACACAATGTGTGTGTGGTGTGTGTGTTGCAGTGCATGGGCATGCTGGCCAGCTGGTGTTTGGGACACTAAAAGGGAAGCCGTGTGTTTGCATGCAGGGCAGATTCCACCTGTACGAGGGCTACCCCATCCAGAAGGTGAGCAGAGATGTAAACACGGATGCAGAGCGAACATGAACACAACATTAGGTTTACTACTACTACTACCACAGGATTCTTCTAACGTGTGTGATTGCTTCATAACCAAAAACAACTCTGACTGGGATGTCGATGTTTCCCAGACCTTAATTATGAAATGTTAAATTCATTGCAGAATATGCAAGAATCGGTGTGAACGGTCATATTTTCTAAATATATTTTCTGTCAAATAATTACTGAGACTGTGGAATACTTCCAGAGCCTTTGCCTTCATACCTGCTGATATTTTTTCACACAATGGTACAAAATTCAACTTATATTGTTTTGTGGTAGAGGGTTTATTCTTTTTCTGTGTGGAGTATTTTGTATTTTCTGCTTCTTTGTCTCTTGTTTTTGCTGCTATAACAAGTGAATTTCCCTGCTGTTGGATTAATAAAGTTTAATCTAATCTCACTAACGGGAGACTATAAGATAGAGTATGTTTGGTTTACCCTGCCTTCACTTGTAGTCGTCTGATCAGCTTCAGCGCCTGAATTATACAAACCACTATTGAATAAAAGATGGATTATTCAGCTACACACACTTTCCTATATACTATTTTCAAATAAACAGCCTCCTTGACAGCACGTCCTCGATGAAACGTTCCAACTGAAAGCTAACTAATGGCAGACGTTTTTATTGAAATGTAATCGTATTGATATTCCAGATGTAATCTGTTCATCTGGTGGTAAGACTTTTTATTTTCTCAGAGGCAGAAAATCAAACATTATGATTAGAAAATGATTGAATGCTTACATTTAGTAAGATGTTCATATAAAAATGTTTCAGATCTCAAAATGCCAAAGTCAAAGACTTTAGACGGAGTTCATCCATCAGCGGTTCTCACATCAGGTCTAACCCAGATTCTCACTCATCAATGTGCTCATAACTCCGGGTTTATGAGCACATTGATGAGTGTAAATGAACCACGGGTGCCTGTGGTTTCCAGATCACGCTGCCCATGCGCGTCTTCAAGCTGATGGGCGTGGAAACGGTGTTCCTGACCAACGCAGCCGGAGGCCTCAACCAGGACTACAAGGTCGGGGACGTCATGATCATCAAGGATCACATTAACATGCCGGGCTTTGCTGGAAGCAACCCGCTGGCTGGACCCAACGATGAGAGGTGAGTGTAGGCAGGGGTGGAGCCTAACCCTAACCCTTTGAATGACTTAGAGACTGTTTCAATACCAGGTGTGTGCACTTGAGCAATTTTACTGCAGGTTGAGCCGGTCTCAGTGTGAGCAATAGAGTATGCTGCAAAACAGGTTGAAAAATAGCTTTTTTTTAATCTTCACGATGCTTTGATTCATTCTTCATGTTGCCTCTTTTTATATTAATAAAAGCCAGTTTCCATCCATCAGTCTTTTATATTCATTTCTATACTTGAATTTAAAAAGACATTTTCCTTGGATCAATTCCCCCAAAACAATAATAAATCACATGATAGTGAGTCATTGTGTGACTTTTCTCAATAAAATGATTGTTGTGTTGTCACAGTGCAGATGACTCAGATGGCCTAAACCTCTCCTCCACCATAATTGATTCTGTAATCTATGTACATATTTCTGCCTCCTCCTTTTGCCACAAAGCAACAATAAGCATTTGATCTCAGGATCAACAGAAGCGCCTTTTGTTTGCGTTGGCCGCAAGCTGAATGTGTTGCATGACACTCAGCTCCTTGCGTTTGGTGAACTCTTTAACTTGAGGGTAAAATACTTTTTGTTTTCTTACTTATCAAGTGCAGCAAAGTGTTTAGTTACTAGTGACATTCACACGGTTAATCCCTCACAGTGATTATAACTCATACTTTAAACACACGTCTATGTTCTCAATGGGACATTACCTAATCTCAGAAATTTGTCCTATTTCAGCTTTGAGTGAATTCCAACTTTCCACTGAGCCTGAATCAACACTGACTGTACGTCCTTCTTCCAGGTTCGGCGTCCGCTTTCCCTGCATGTCTGACGCTTACGACCGCGAGCTCCGGCAGCTGGCCCTCGACGTGGCGGCAGAGCTGGGCTACTGTGAATTCATGCAGGAGGGGGTGTACTGCGTCCTCGGCGGGCCCTCGTTCGAAACCATCGCAGAGTGCCGCATGCTGCACAGTTTAGGAGCCGACGCCGTTGGTGAGTTTTTTTAATCTCATTGATTTCATCTCACAAATATTTCTTGATGGGCTTGGTCAAATTATTTGGCAATTGCCAAGATTTTAAAGCTTCATTTTTAGACATGAGTATCTTAAATTTAGATTTAATTTAAAGATTTTTTTTGTCAAGTAAAATATAGTTCTACTGCATAATTGCAGTAGTTTGAAGAAACTTTCTTCTGGGGCTGGGCAAATCGATTGAATCGATTCATCAAATTGTAGATAAAAAAAAGATTTTTATTTTGCAAATTCAAGGCTCCTCTCCCCTATATTTTTTCAACATTTTTCACATTCCATTCTACCATTCTTTGCGGGCTCCCGTAGTTGCTTTTGCACTTTTGCTTAAATCTGGTTAAAGCTTGAATTTATTCAATGGCGGAGCCTCATTTACTTTTCATTTTGTGATTGTTTATAGGCACTTTAGCTGTAGGGATAATCACAGCAATAAAGTTGCGCTTTTGACAATACATCTGATGCCTGCAGTCATTTTTAAGTCCACTGAGAAAAAAAATGTAATCAAAACTATAATTTTTCTTTGGGAAATTTTTTTTTTTTTAAGGCCAAATCAGCCCAGCCCTACTTTCTTCTTATATTTAGTGTTTGTATCTTTTATTTGGGCTACAATTTTTTTGCAGTGTGATTAGGGAAGTGCTTATTAGGCCACACACTGTCAACAGTCGCATAAAGCGGCTTGCTTTATGAGAAGCACAGGGGAAAGAGGGGGTGAAGCAAGCAGCCAATGAAGCCGTGCAGCCCAGACAAAAATAAAAACACAGAGGAAAAAGTCTGGGGACGCAAGAAACAGAAACCATCAGCACACAGCAGAGCAACCAGAACACACAGGAGAAGCCCCAATATATACCACAGCCACCAGGTGAAGACAATCACACACTCAGGCGCAGGTGAAACACGTAAGAGCAGCGACTGGACATGAGGGAGAGAAGTCAAGGAGTCAGAATCTGTAAATAACTCAAGAAAATAAACATCAACCATGACAATGTTGCCTTTAAGGAGAGTCCACTGTTCTTAAAGTTCTTGTAAGAATCTTCAAAATGCATGACTTTTACACCGTTTTTCATTCTTTGATAATAAAAAGTAACACCATTCAATGGAAATGCTATTAAGAAAACAAGAAAATCTATAACCACAATGAAAAATGAGAGCTAATCCCTGAATGTCTCCGACAGGATTGTGCATCATAGACAGAAAGATAACGTTTGAGAGTAAAGGTTAATAAATGCAAAGCAATTTGTTCAAGGACGAGTCTTTCTGGATGAACCAGAGGAATAAAGTTGAAGTACAAGCTGCAAAAATCTCCTTCACCAGATTTCTGAGGGGAAAACTGAAATATTTTTAAAGGTTCCCTGTTCCTGTCATGTATATAGAGACTTTTAGAGTGACTGTAAGCAGCTTTTAAATATACTGCAGCTCTACTGAGGAGAGAACAGCCACACAACTTTTCTAAAATGTTTTACTTTATATAAGCTGCTCTAGAAGGACAAATATTAATGTACTCAATAGATAAATGACAGCTAAAGGTACTGTAGTCAGTTTTCAAGGTTTTCTTTGAGCAGATTATTTACCAGAATGGCAAAGTGTTGCTTTTTCATATTTTTGTTCGATGCAATTCCGCAAAAATTCCGAGTTCAGATAAAGGGATTTATTCTGTAGTCTATGTGTGGTTGATTTGTATTTTAGTCTGTATTTTTCCCTCCTAAAGTCTGCAGATCAGTATCATTGGATCCACCCTGTGGCTGTTAATGGATGCCTCATTCTTGTTTTTTTTTTTAATCTTATTCAGCATGAAGTGTTTATGATATTAATGAGATATTCTAACTGTACAGCTTTCACAACATCCCTCCATCTTCTATCTCTGCCGTATCAAACTAATTACTGATGGATGAATAGATGTGTATGAATCATCTCAAGTAGAACACGAACCAAAATGATTAGGAAGTGAAAGTCAGGAGAGTAGCATGACATACTGAAACACTAGAGCACGAGGAAGCTTGAAGGAATCACACAGTTAAAGAATGAAGATACAAAAAGAGAAAGTAGAAATAATAGCAACACTGTGATACGGGGGGGAAGGAGAGGATGAACCCATAAAATAAGGCTACAATTATTTTGTGTGACTCCCTTTGTAATGGTCGACCAATTTTTTTATACTGATGCTAGTTCCACTATTATTGCTACTTCATTGATTCTTAGAATAGAACAGTCTTTTATTGTCACTCTGTGGCTACTACTACTTCTACTAAATAAGTGGCAAGTATAAACGAAGTATTTACAAAAGTGGTGCAATATATTGTGCAAATTCTTTTTAACTAAATTGCTACCTTATTTTTTACCATTATTGGTGCTTTATTGACAATTTTAACTATTACTGTTACTTTACTGATTCTTTTAAACTATTACGGTGCTTCTTTGTTTTTGTTTTTTTTAAACATTACTGGTTCTTTATTGACTCTTTTTAACTACTGCTAGTACTTTATTGATTCTTATCAACTATTACAAGTGCTTTATTCTTTCTTAACTATTAGTGGTACTTTAGTGATTATTTTTGAATTATTACTGGTACTTTATTGATTCTTTTTTAACTATTACAACTAATTTAGTGAGACATTTTAACTATTGCTGGTATTTTATTGATACTTTTTCACTATTATTTCTCTCTCTCTCTCTCTCTCTCTCTCTCTCTCTCTCTCTCTCTATCTATCTATCTCTCAGACACAATCATAAAGTTATTGCTATTTGAACTGACTTTGTTTTGCCAGTATGGAGGGGATACTAGTTTCTGACAAAAAACAGGCATACACACAATGTCCTGCGATATTTATCCAGTTAATAATTCATCCTACGTAAAATTCATAAAACGTGCATGTAAATGCAGAGCAACAATTTGCAGGTTGAGTAGATATCATACAGTGTATAATAAGTGCACAGTATGCTGAGGAGTCTATGTGCGACGTCTGACCTTTGCTCTCTGTGTTTGCTGCAGGGATGAGCACGGTGCACGAGGTGATCGTGGCGCGGCACGCCGGCATGCGCTGCTTCGCCCTGTCGCTGATCAGCAACCGGTCGGTGATGGACTACGACAGCCAGGAGAAGGCCAACCACGAGGAGGTGCTGGAGACGGGCCGGCTGCGGGCCGAGCAGCTGGAGAAGCTGGTGTCCGTCATGGTGGCTCGGCTGGAGCAAAACAACAACTCCTTCTGAGGAACTTCACCTTGGCATCTTTGCAAAAGCGAAAAAGAAAATTGCCTCAGCATCTCCTTAATGTTAAAAAAGTATTTCAGCAAAATATTTTTTTAAACTAACTGTTACTTTAAATCTAGTCTTATGATCCTGGAAGCTGGGCGTTTTTGTTTTTTGTACACTCCTCGATCAGCATTGTTTACATTTATTGCGGTGTTCAGATGAATTATATTATTCCTGCTATAGTATATTGTTACCCTTCCACTTGTCTAATGTTTCAGTCAAACAGCACTGTATTGAAATAACTATTTATTAACTCAGCTCTCGAACATCCCCCAATAACAAGTCATACGTAACGTTACAGCATGCTTAAGGAAAAAGGGCATTCATCACGTCTAATAATTATTCAGAGGAAGAGCTATAAAAACGGTGAAATATTTATAATAAATCTATTTAAGTGGTGTTTTTATTTGTTTTAATAATAGGTGTTTATTAGGGTAATGAGGGGTTTAAAGGGACGGTCGTTACCAAAGTTTGTAGGTTTCAAGAAAATGTGCTCGCCATGTTTTATCATTGTGACAACTCACCGATTGGCTGATTGTTGGTCTGTACTTTCAGAGGTACCGCACAAAAGACTGTACTGAACAGCGTTTTACAATAAACTACACAACGTGAAAGTAAAGCGTTTTGTGCGCAGCAATTCAAAGTGCATGTATGTTTGAGTGCAATGGCTGCATGTGTGTATATAAAGCTGTGAACCATCAGGAACTATTATGTTTTAAAGAGCCGTTAGTGTCACATTAATCCAGAAAAACACTTGAGTGCTGCTTACTGGAGGTTACTAGGTGGGAAGCAGAGCTTTCAGGCTCCTCTCATGTGGAACCAGCTCCCAGTTTCAGTTTGGGAGGCTGACACAGTCTCTAGCTTTGAAAGTTAGGCTTATGACTTTTCGGTCAATATCGAAAGCGCTCTGGAGAAGTTGTGTGTAGTCTTTAAAAAAATGTATCTAAAAAAAGATCCCGCAGACACGTTAAATGGTGTCCAATACAGTCTGGAAGAACACTGCCACACACACATACACACACATGCACACAAACTGCTGTTTCATCCCTCCCAGGAACTTTTCTTTGACACGCATTCCTCTCCTGCAGACTTTTAGACTCAGCTCTAACTATTGCTTACATAACAACTCTTCTAATAACACTTCAACAACTCTCGAAAATTACAGCTTTTCTAAGTCAGAAATGTTACTTAAATTGCCATATGGGATACCAAATTAAACGACAAGTCTTACTTTTTCCCCCAGTGCTTTGACTATTACATGTCTACACATGTAGTGTGTTGAATAACAACCTTTGTATTCCACTCCTCACATCAGTTCCCATCAGGAAAATTCCAATCTTGTCTCCCAAAACATCTGTCTGTGAGAAGCAACCAAAAAAAACAAAAAAAAAACCAGGCTGAATCAGGATGGTTGATATCAGCCATGTTTATTCTCTTATCTCACTATCAACTTCTCCTCATAAGATTCCTCCCTCGGCTCTGCTCTGCTCTGCTCTCATTCTCCTCCCCAAAACAAACCCACTGCCATTTGTCCTCTTCCTCCTCCCACACTGAAAAAAAAAAAAAGGGTTTTCCATGACGTTCGGTCGCCACTGTGTGAAGCCTTACAAGGTCATGAGAAATTTTTATTAGTGGTCGGTTTGAACGCAGAAAAAATAAGAGGAGTTCCAGGTGTCAGCAGAGTACACTGATTTAAACCAAGGCTGCAGGCTGGGACACACTGGCTCACTAAATTCCTCCACCTCCAGGCTCTGCTGGATCCGTTTACGGCTCAATGCAGAACATAAAAACCTGCTTCAAGGCCTAACCAAGTGTTTCATACATAGGCTGTAAATTAGGTTGTAGGGGTGGAAGGCTTTTCTGTACAGGAAAGCTGCCCCCTACTAAAACATGCACATGTTGAAACACAGCATGAATTATGAAAAACAAGAGCCCTCATCGGGCAACTTGAGAAACACTCTTCAAGCAGGACAGGAGGAAAAGAGAATCCCAGCACCGTGTCAGATACATTCTGGCGGAATCAATATTTCAATTTAGTGTTTTAAAAGTGTCTTGCTAAAAATGTGTCAAAGACTGTTTACAATTGCTGTTTAATATTAAACTCACTTCCTCATCTGCGTCAATGATTTACTTTATCACAGGAGTGTCCAACGCTTTTAGGTTCAGTGACTTTATAGAGCCCAATTTCATCTTGAGTGAACCAAACTGTTAAAATAGTGCCATAATAACCTTTAAAAGTAATGATTTATTTGTTGTGGCACAGAGTTTATATTGAATAAATGTCTATATTTTGACAAAACCAATCCATTTCTACCAAAAATGATAAGAGTCTCGACGTAACGCCAACTTTAATGGAACCTTCTGGTGCAAAATATAGTGAAATGACCAAAAAAAAAAAAAAAAACTTCTATAGTTGTTGGCTTATGCTGGTTTTTACAAACTCACCCTGACAGCATGACTTTGAGTCTAGTTTGATAGCAGTGAGCTAACTATGGTTCATAGCAGCATCACTGATATTTCAGCTTGGGTCTCATTGTGTTTTGTCCACTACTCGTTAAACAAGAAAAAAAAAAAAATTCTGAGAAATTCTTTTGAATTTCTTGGTGGCCTCATGTCTGACACCCCTGCTCCACCGCCTTCAGTTGTTCATCAGAGACACCTCTGTGCAAAGTGTGCCGCAGTGAGTGTGTGTGTGTGTGCTTTTGTGTGTGTGTGTGTGTGTGTGTGTGAGGAAGCAGGTCGTTTCAACATTTATGAAAAGGACATACAGTTCCCCAGAGGTGGCTTACACATTTTACAACCTGAAAAACCTGTGCAGCACCGAGTCGAACAACACTGCAACATTTAGACATTCCCAAAGCAAAACTATCTATCAAAAGCAAAGGAGAAAGAGGAGACAGAGTCTAACAGGCTTTTCCTTTCGTGGAGGCAAACATAGATAATTTTTGCAACATGAATAGCAAATTAAGAAGAGACTTAACTGTAGCTGAGGACTCGCAGTGTTAGAAAGTCATAGACCTACATATTCAGAAAAAAATAAAAGCGATGTTATGAGTGATCTCTGACTGCCATGGAGTTTACCTTCAACCACAACATTGTTGAATCTGTCAGGGGATACAGAAAAAAGTCATCAGGTAGTTTTCATTATGTCTTACAATAAAAGAGGAACTTCAGTGAGCGTGCTTCCGTTTTCTGCAGGCAGCTGCAGTGAAAAACTCCACATCTCCGTCTGCCTCTGTGACGGAGGAAAAGATGAGAGACGCTGCCCTCTAGTGCAAATTCATCTACCTGAAGGACGACATGGAGGCACGAGACAGAGATAAATTTCATTCATTCTTTTTTGTATTTTTGGTCTTTCTTCTTCTTCTGTCACAAATAGAAGTTGAGGATATCACCGAAATAGCATCAAAGCCATGCTGTCAGGTGGACTTTGTGAAAACTCCCATAATGCAACAGCTACAGGAGAAGTTTTATGGACATTTCACTGTATTTTGCACCAGAATGTTGCATTAAAATTGGATTTATGTAGCAACTGTAGTCATTTCCAGTAGTAATTGTTTAATTTAGTGAAAATATAGACTTTTTCATTATATGTGCTTCGAGCCACAATGAAGAGAAACCTCCACATTTACATTTATAACTTATAATGGCACAATTTTACCAGTCTGGTCCACTCAAGATGAAATTGGGCATCTGAACTTAAGTGTGTTTGAAACTCCTGATATGAAGCATTAAGTCTAAAAGGAACACAGACGTGGATCCTTTACGACGGTTTGATTATTATATGTGAACAAACATGTTTTACTCTTTTCTCGATGCATTCAAAACAGAAATTGTTCACTAATTTTGCCAAAACAAATATATTAAAAGCTGATATTTCTGTCCATACAGACGATGTTGCAGATGTTTTAACCACTTCTTCAGATCACTGTGTCTCTATACTTTCTGACCCCTTAAAATCTCTGAAATCTCAGTAATTAAAGACATTAACAATGTTTCCGATTGTCTGCGTTTGTCCCGTGATGGACCGATGGCGATTCATTCTTCCATAGTGAGCTACAAATTA
>OMNM01049641.1:0-10869 GCA_900302745.1 Parablennius parvicornis | reverse complement strand
ATGGTTGTCTTTGTACTATGGCTTCCCCAGAGGTCTGATTGCAATTTTATAATTGCACTGGTATATTTCTTTTATTCCTATTGAGAAACTTGTTTCATATTTTATCCAAACATAAGGCCCGTGGGCCTAATATTTGCTCACAAGAGGCTCCAATCCAGCCCACCAAACCATCCAGAAAATTGTAGATATTTCAAAAAATTTAAAATATTATTTTATTCTTTTCAACAAATCTCGAGTGGACACAACACAACGCTGAGATATTGACCATGCTGACAGAGTGAGTTTCTAATAACATGCATAATGCAAAACTTTTTTTTTTTTTGGGAGGTAATTTCAGTGTATTTTGCATCAGAATGTTTAGTCAAAATTGGCTTTATGTTCAGATTGTAGTAATCACCCGTAGTAATTCTGTGGTTTTCTGAAAATGTAGAGATTTTCATCATGTGTACTCTGTGCCATAACAAATGTGATTGACACCCCTGGAGTAGATTATATTAATTCCATAAAATTGTATTATAAGGTCTTGGATTGGAGCTTCAAAAACCATTGGTCTTCGCAATTTGTAAGATTTGTAACTACTTAAAAAGAATGATGAAGATTTGTCGATGTGTGGGTGTGATTCTGAGCTTTATTATAACTGCTATTTTTGTAAAATGTTTCGTATAAATGAGTACTTCAATCCCATATATTCAGCTTTACATCAAATTACTAGTTAATTACTTAGCAAGTTTAATTTTCTTGATGATACAAATGTTCGTTATTCAGATACAATCAAACTATTGAACATGGGATGATGTAATAGAGATGTGGCATTTCTGAATTAGAAAATCTCTTTTCAAGAGCATTTTCTCCAGCACTGTTTAACAGTTCAACATGGCTTCCTGACTTCTAACTGTAGCATCAAACGTCAATCCCAATACACAAATCTCTGTTCAAACGTATTCAGGATCGAGCACTTTTTGTAGGTAGAGTCAAAGGTGAGCTGAAGTCAAGAGGTCAGGCAGCATTTTGAGTTGACTAATTTGTATCCAGTCAAAGGATTTGCATTGGGTTTTACTGCATGTTGAATGATCCTTTGATAGTGGGTCAGAGCAGATTTGCTACACAGTTTTGAGAAGAAATGTCTGTGTTGTGTGTGGTTTACTTAAATAAAGTTGAACTGAATTGAGTATCACATCTTATAGTGTTGACTTAGAACTTGATCAACGAAAACATTGATTCCTTGAAACCCTTCATCAGTATGATTCAAATGACAATTCTTTCACTACGTTTAACCATGAAGCAGCTAAAACATATCTATATCAGACAGAGCACTTGTAGTTTTCCTTAATAATGTTCTTCTTCAGTGGGATTTTTATGTGAGCCATCATTTCACTCCACATCAACAGTTCTGTTATTTGACACCTGTTGTCTTGGAAATGTGCATTTCACGGCTCCTTTTGTCTCAGGGCCTTAATTATGTATTGGCTGTGTGTACAGACCAGATAGCTATGCTAAAGTCAGGATGTCACAGTTCCTGACCTTTAACTGTCCTGTCAGTAATATTACATTTGAGAGTTATCTCATGATCAAAAAACAAAGACTTCTTTTTCACTGATCTGTGGCACAACACTAATAATGTCGAAGCATTGCCAGTTAAAACAATATCTTTCTATTAGAGATTTACCATTTGAGTTAACTAATGATGCAACTATACGTGTTTTCAGGAATTCTACTCAGTGATCCTCTGTGATCAACAAAGTGCACTTCAGACAGTAATCTTTAGGATTTCTGTTGACTTTTCCCAGTTGGCAGCTGCCTGTGTGACAAAAAAACAAATGTGTGTTCACACCTTTAAAGACTGGGCATTATTCAGCCTGCATCTCTTGGCCACTATACATTCATTCTGCAGACAGACAGGTAAACTCTCCTCACAAGGTGACAGAGATATGTTAAAACGTCACTTGTCTAATGAGATGTCGGTATGCATGCACCTTTTGTGTATTTGGTTGGATAATTTCAGGAGCAATGGTGTAATTATACTCTTTCAAGAGAAATGAGTGCTCAGTAAATCAAAGTAATATTGATGCTGTGCATTGGTTGTTGGTGTGAACACATTTCGTAAGCCCCACATTATGAATGTGACAGTATTATTTCAAATCTAGATTAAATAAATAATTGAACTCATCATTGATGGATATTATTTTTAATAAATGTTAGGTGTGTACAGTACAGAAGGTAAATAAAAAAAAAAAATCAATGTAGATTTTTTAGTTATCCTCATCTTGTACTGGCAAGGTGACTTTTCAGTGACTTTTCAGTTGTAAACTTGTGTGATCAGAAGAATAAATAAATTTTTATGGATTCTTCTGTGTTTTCAGCAAGATTATCATCTTTAAACTTTCAGATTTTGCTCTCTGTGTTTGCCCTGTGATGGACTGGTGACCTGTCTTGGCGTATCTTGTCCTTACCTATGGTTGGCTGAACTAATCTATCCATTCATGTTCTACGTATATTGATTCATCCTGTGCAGGGTCTCGGAATGACAGGTTGACGCTGGACCAGTTGCCTATCTATCAACAAGGCAAACACACAGAGACAAACAACCACATGCACTCACATTCACACCTGGGGGTAGCTTAAGATCACCATTGAACCTCATATAGAGAGGAAACCCACTTACACGCAGTAAGACCATTAAAACTCATACAGAAAGGCTCTGGCCGGTATTTCAACATGGAGCTTCTTGTTGTGACATGAACGAGCTAACCACCGCTCCATTGTGCAGCCATTAAGAGAAACCCACATCTCCCTTTAATTTTTTTTTAAAACATTTAAACACAAACATGATGAGATAGATAGATAGATAGATAGATAGATAGATAGATAGATAGATAGATAGATAGATAGATAGATAGATAGATAGATAGATAGATAGATGGATAGATGGATGAATGGATGGATGGTTTATTAATCCCGAAGGAAATGCAAGTTTTCAGTTGCCCACATACAGGGAAAAAAAAACCAAGCGAAAACAAGACAAAAAAGACAAAAAAAGTAGTCAGATTGAAATTACCACTAACAGCTAGTACAAAAAATACTTGTAATTTTAAAATGTATCGAAATACAAAATGTTTTAAATTATGAAAATTATACGGTTAATAAAGATTAAAGGCAATTTACAGATTAACTAATCAATTCATTGCCAATTATTAACATGATATTATTTGATGGAAGAATGAATCCGAATCTTCATTTTATTTATTTGATGAACGCTTTGAGCGTCGTCATTATTTATATCGAGAGAGAAAAAAAAGAGCGGAACTTCCGGTCGGGCTAACCGGAAGTAGGTACGTGGCCGCTTCAGCAGACAGTCTTCATGATGGCGACAGAGGTTCAGAGCGGCGACCTCGACAGCGCCACTTCCAGCCGGCTCGAAGTTTCCATCGATGGCCTCACCCTCAGTCCGGACCCGGAGGGGGAGCAGAGCCAGGCGGAGGAACCGGACTCCGGCCCCGCAGAACCGGAGCCCGACACGCCGGATGCTACTGAAGCCGAAGATGGAGAGACTCCCCGGGCTGCGATAGAGAGGAAATGGGGCTTTCCTCTAAACGAGCTCTACGGAATGGCCCTTAAATTCTTTAAAGGTATTTCACTTCTGTTACAACCGCGTGACTTTAAGGACAAAACCCGCTGTCTTGTGAGGTGTCCGCTGAACTGTAACTGAGAGATAGCAGGCTGCTAACATTAGCTGCTGGCTGTCACCTCCGGGTTGCTGCTGTCAGCCGCATTAGCTCACGGCTAACAAGCGGCTAGCACTGCTAATGGAGCTTCACTTTCATGATTAAAAACGAGAACTGCAATCCTTCTGTGGCCTGAAGAAATGTTTCTTCACTAGAGTGTCAATCTTTGATGCATTTGGGGAGAGACATCTAGTTTGTCATACCTAAAGCTGAAACATGTAATGACAATATTTTCCATTGAACCAACCCCCACACGAAACACTAATACGTTCTCATGTTTTCCCAAGTAATATAATCCCTTCTATCTTTCAATCTCCTCAGTCAGAAAGTATTTGAATCATGCACTTGAAGGGAGAGGTTGACGGGAGTGATAATAATAATTAGATCAGGATATTCAAAACAAATGACGAAAGAATTCATATTATCTTCTTATTATTAAAGTCAGAATGCAAATTTAACCCACGTGTTTATAGATTGAGGTCAACATAGCCAATGTCCATTTGCACATAATACATTTGTTATAGATCATTTAACTGGTAACCGGACTTCACTTACGGAGCACTTTTCAACTGTGTGAGCAGTCCCACAGCACTTTACGTCCTTAATCACATTCACACACACATCAACGCACCAATGGATCCTTCTGCCATGCAAGGTTCTGTCAGTCCAATGGGAGCAATTTGGATTTCAGTGTCTTGCTCAAAGACACTTCAGCATGTGGAGATGGGAATTAAACATGCAACCAATGTCATGTTAAATATTTTGCATCGCAAAAACCACCTCAGCCCCCCCAGAAGAATCACATCTGAGTCTTTCCTAAGTGGAGTGAAGCTATACAAAACTAACCTTTCACTACCACAACTTTAGAGCTTTAACGTCAAATTTAAAACACTCAGTTCCAATTAAAAGACATTTCTCAAACCCAAACTACATAATGTTTCCCCCTGCATCTCGTATATTTGTTGTTTCTGTGATCATTGCACTTGCAGTGGTGACATTGTATTGAATGATATCTCTGTGAAGTGAGTCTGACCTTCATCCATCTAAACAGAGACGCATGATGACATAATTAGATATTGTTGGAATGAAGCTCGGCTTGCGCAGCAGCTTTTACCTGTGATTGAATACTGCAGTTGGATCAAGTGTGAATAGACCCAAATATGAATGCTGGTAGGGAGGCTTGGTTAACTGAAGTAGCTGGTATGCAAACAGCTCGACAGACTTGTTCAACAATATAAAAACTCCTATTATTTTATACTATGACATTTGAGACTTTTCAGCATGCCTGCATGTAGGACAGTGACATCTGTGTTTGTCAGATAAATACTGTGATGGCACGATCCTCTTTTGATAAGGAATGTTATCTGAGGACAAAGTTGATTAATTCTGTGAGTTATTCACAGTGCCGTTACTAGACCTTTTACATTGTGGGTCTGTTTTACAATCTATCCCATGATCTTTATGCTCAGCATGTTGTCTAACTGGAAAACTTGAAAAACAATTCTTAAAATGTATAACTTTCCAGTTTTCGTTTTTATGGATTCCCCTACTTATCTGACTTTTTTTTTTATTAATAAATCGTATCAAATCAATTGATTAATATTCCTGTGGTGTAGATAGTATTGTTGCTGGTGTGCATTTAAGTTTTCCACTCCTTTTGTTATTTTACACAGCATGTTAAGTATTAAATGGGATTCCTTGGTTAACGATAAAGATTTGGGCATTGGTTAAATCACCAACCCATTTTATGAGCTTTTATTACTTACACTGTTCAAACAGGTTTGAGCCTGCTTGAGACTTTGTGCAATGGCAATCAGGGCTTTGTATTTCATTCTATTGTGTCAGTTAGGGATTGGTCTACTTGCTTGACTTGTCTTCAGATGTGCGTCTTGCCTCAGCGTAGCTCAAATGAATTGTCAGTGTGACTGCGGTTTTCTCAGCTTAGAATTACTTCACTTTTTTGAAGAAGAAGAAGAATATGATGGCCTATATGCCTCCTTTGTTTCAACTACTTATTGTTGTAAAGATGTGTTTGAATATTTCCAAGCACTTTTAGTACAAGACTACAGAACCACAAAATCACATAAATAGAAATATTTTATTAATCTCAGTGATGAAATTGCTCACTTATTGCTTCTATCTTTTTAGATAAAGATGGAAAGGCCTTCCACCCCACCTATGAGGAGAAGCTTCGACTGGTAGCTCTGCACAAACAGGTGTTGCTCGGCCCTTACAACCCTGACGCCTCGCCGGAGGTCGGCTTCTTTGATGTGCTGGGCAACGACCGCAGGTAACTCCAGCAAACATCTGCATTTGTCTCTGTGCACGACTTTCCGGTTAACATACCAGTCATTATAGCTGAAAAACAACAACAGACATGCCTTTCTTTTGGGTACACTGTTAAAACAGGGCAATTCACATTTGATTAAAGACCCACATTTTGAATAATTGAACATGAAGCAATAGCTTGATTGGATCAACATTTACTTTACAAGAGTAAAGGAATAAAAGTACTTTTTGTCATGTATGAATCTTCTTGTATGCAGGAAAGAGTGGGCTTCCCTGGGGAACATGGAGAAGGAGGAGGCCATGGTGGAGTTTGTCAAGCTCCTCAACAAGTGTTGTAACCTCTTTGCACCCTATGTAACATCACACAAGATCGAAAGGGAGGAGCAGGAGAGGAAAAGGTGAGAAGCCTGGCTTCTGTATCTCGGATAAGTGTAAACTCATTCTCTATCTGTTCTGTTTGAGTCCAGAAACCTTGATGATGTTCTTTTTTGATTGTTGAGGAACTTTATTTTGATTAAGTTCAAAGTCTTTCTAGTTATTGTGTGTATTTGCCCAAACTGAATTGAATTCTTGAGTTTTGAATTTGCTCCTCAGGAAAGAAGAAGAGGAGCGGCAGAGGCTGGAGGAGGAGGAGAGGGAAAGACGAAGGCAAGAGGAGGAGAGACGGAGGCTGGAGGAGGAGGAAAGACTGAGGAGGGAGGAGGAGGAGAGGAGACAGGCAGAGGAGGAAAGGCTACGGATTGAACAACAGAAGTACGTGCATAAACTCGCGTTGCTTTTTTCAGATCTACTTTTAAGTTGCGACAACAAACGGGATAAATTTAACCTCCTCTGTCTACTGAGTCTTGGGTATTTCTAGTATTTCCTTCCTCACTTGCTTTACCTCTGCTAACCAGGCAACAGATAATGGCAGCGTTGAACGCCCAGACAGCGGTGCAGTTCCAACAGTATGCTGCTCAGCAGTACCCCAACAGCCCGGAGCAACAGATGGGTCTGATCCGGCAGCTCCAGGAGCAACACTACCAGCAGTACATGCAGCAGCTCTACCAGGTTCAGCTCGCCCAGCAACAGGTAGGCCAAACGAGATGATCGATTTCACTTCAGGTCTGCAAAAGCACGACCTTGTTGAGATGCATCTCTGGCTCACGGTGATGAGCTTGTATCGTCTTCCTCTCGTCCTAGGCGGCCTTACAGAAGCAGCAACAGCAGCAGGTTGATTCAGTGGTGCAGGGCACCCTAGACTCCAGCAGCTACAACAGTGGTGAGCCCATCCTGGCCTCAGCAGCAGGACCCCTGTGCGCTTCGTCGCCGTTTGTCGGTGAGGAAGCTCCCACAGTCAACGGAGGCCAGTCGGACTCGTACTCGGAGAGTATGGACCGGGAGCCAGAGCCCGAGCAGGCTGAGGAGGTGTCAGAGAACGGGCCTTTATTAGGTTGGTGTGCCTTCGTTTGTTTCATTTTAAAAGCAGAAACCAAAAAAAAAAATAAAATTTTCCCTGTGTGGCTTTTGCCTTTGCAGCAGAAATCCAAATGCTCCCTGCAGGTTAAACATAAACCAGGCCTCATACCTGAAACCTGAGTCTTATTTGCTGAGTCCTTTTTGATGTGACCTGAAGGGCAGGGAGGAGAAGAGCGAGAATAAGTGATACATGATAATGTTCTGGTTTAGATATCATCCAGCCACACATTCTGCCTTTGGAGATGTGGGAAGTCTCATTGGAAATGAATAAGCTCTTGGTTCGGGTCCAAACCACGCAGGATATCCTGTAGAGAATGGATGCACTAAAGCTTTCTCTTCCAAATTATTGCATGTAAGAATAGCCTAGTCTGCAAGATCTTTTTTCCCCTGTTAGTTCACATATATACTCTCTGTTCACTGACACAAACGAACATAAACGGCTAGTTTATAACTCAACCTGTAGTAGAAATAAATCCTTTATTTTGTATTTCTGCTGGGAACTTGCATGAAGCTCTCAATCATCTCTCTACAGCAGACTCCCCTCCAGTCATAGCTGCTCCCTCCATGTGGACGCGGCCGCAGATCAAGGACTTCAAGGAGAAAATCCGCCAGGACGCCGACAGCGTGATCACCGTGGGCCGCGGCGAAGTCGTGACGGTGCGGGTACCCACGCACGAGGAGGGCTCTTACCTTTTCTGGGAGTTTGCAACAGACTATTATGACATCGGCTTCGGGGTGTTCTTCGAGTGGACGGACGCCGCCTCTGCTTCAGTCAGCGTGCACGTCTCGGAGTCGAGCGATGAAGACGAGGATGATGAAGGTTGGGGCTGTTCATGTTTTTGCTTCTTTCTTTTTTTTTGTTATCCCAATTATTTATTTTCTCTCTGCTAAATTGACATCAACATAATTGAGGTCTAGAGTTGATATGGAATTTTGACTTTGTTTAACATCCTCACCAAATTAGACGGACTGCAAACCTTCGAACTGATGTTTAATTTAAAAACAAAAAAAACATGAACAGCAGCACCAATGTTAAAAAAAAAAATTTCTTTTTATTTGTAGTCACTCATTTGTAGAATTGGTTGAACCATCTCCTCAGGTTGTAACATGAATCGCCTTTTGGATTAATGTTCAAAATGACAAGCAAAACATGCTGAACAGCTCTTGTGGCATATTGTATGTACTGTGACACGCCTTTAGCAACGGTGCTGTATGCCTCGCTAAATGCAACTCTGTGGATCATGCATTATTCTGTCTACATCAAGATGCTACAACAGTGGCAGAAATTGTATTGTTGCTTGTCAGTTAGGACATGACGGGAGGATGTGGCACTTCTAGAGTCAGTGTTGTCTTTGGTCCGCTGGCAGCTCTTTAGTGAGGTTTAAAATCACATTTTCACAAATGGACAGCACTAATGCAGCAAACACACCCAGACCGAGTGTCTGCGCATTCTGTTTCTCTTTACTGTGGTCAGGAATTTAGCTTCCATGGTAGAAGCCAGACAGAAAGCCACAAATACAACTTTCCCTCAGGGGTTAGGATGTCAGTTTTAGTGCAACATAGACATCTCATCTTTCCTCTTTTACATGGTGGTAAATGTGTCTTTGTGCCCAACCTAAGCCAGGCCTTCAACCGAATGCAATTTAATTTTCACTGAGATGTTTCTCCAAAAATTGTTGAGTAGTCTTTACTGTTTGAACAGAAACGGTAACCGAGCTGTTAGGGGAAACCAAAAAAAAAACCTCATAAAAGACTCGGTGGTGATTTTTCTTAACCCTGCACGTTGTGCCTACAGGTGATCCACCAAACGAGGAGGAGAAGGCGAAGAAGGAGGCCGGGAAGCCCCAGGTAGATGAGATTGTGCCGGTTTACCGGCGGGACTGTCATGAGGAGGTGTACGCTGGCAGCCATCAGTACCCTGGCCGCGGAGTCTACCTGCTTAAGTTTGACAACTCCTACTCACTCTGGCGATCCAAGAGTGTTTACTACAGAGTTTATTACACCAGATAAGCCTGAATACAGACACAAGGGGGGAGCTGAGGAGTTTGTATGCGTGTATGTTGGTAAAGATTGGTGTGAAGGCAGCCTGTATGTGTTTTAAGTGTGTGTATATCTGTGTGTGTGCGTATGTATGGTGGGTGAAGTTCTGGACAAAACCACCAGAGGGCGACAAAGAAACGTGGCGCTTAACCATTGATGGGACTGATGTATGTATTGTTCGTGTAGGAGAGACCTGAGACACACCCATGCTAGATCCTGTCATCGAGCCCTTGGAAGAGGAGTGTTCCTGTTGTAAATCCACCACCTGTCCTTGCTGTGCTCACACACACAATCACACACATCGAGCTGTAGGACTAATATTCTCATATTGTATTTTACCACTTTTTTTTTTCCTTCCTGGGGACACTGGGCGAGTACAACACTTTGCGAGCCAGCGTTTCCTGTTTGGTCGAAATCGTGGTCGTTTATCCAATGAGAAGAACACTATGCCTTTTACACAGGTCTTCTGGTCATTGCCAAGACTCGTTCACACATTAAAAATACAAGTGTACACTCATGGAAACGTCCTTTCTGTTGTGAACTAGTCTGTCATTCTCTTTCTTAGCTAGTGTGCAGATATGAAGATCCACAGGGGCTATTTACTGGAAGAAGTGTTTCTCTCGCATTATTTTTGGCTTTTGCTCAAGCAGTTTCTACTCTTTTCATTTCTTGATAGAGAGCGACAGATTGTAACAGGAATTGGCATATTTTCTGAGGAATCAGAGTCAAAGGGGTGTAAAAAGCAAGTCCAAATGGCTGCAAACATGTCAAACTACATGCACACCTCAATGGGTGATACAGGATAAGATTAAAATCAAATTAATTTCTAAACACGTTTATTTTTTGTTATGTTTAATTTGTGAAAGTGTCTTTTTTCTTTCATCGTTAGCTGTTCACATCTATTTTCTTTTATCTCATTTCTTTACTGAAGACTCACAGATCAGAGCTGGTGTTGTCAATATTGAGAGGGAGGTCTTCATGTTCATCATTCCGTGTGTGTTTAAAATGTTCTGTCCAGAGCTTCGGCACACAAACGACACTTGACCATAAATAAAAACACTCAAACCTTAGGTTCTGAAGGTTACGACACACTTTTACATCTGTGCATCTTTGGGGGGGAAAAAATTAAGCGAGTGATAAAGTCACAATGGGTTTCTTGATTTCCTGCTATGGATTGGGGATAAACCAATGAATGAGTCGTGCTTGAGTACCAACACAAATACTCAATTGTTACTTTTTATTGAACCCTACTTTGTATTGCTGCCATACTTCAGGACCACTCCGTTACTGAGTTGTACTTTTCAGACGTACTCTTAAGATTCCTGAAACTTTATTAAAAATGAGCTGTTTGGATGACAAT
>OMNM01049636.1:0-10519 GCA_900302745.1 Parablennius parvicornis | reverse complement strand
GTTCACAAATACATATGTACATTGCACTCAGTATACAACTAGCACAGCTTTACAACAAGCACACAACTAAAGTCAAACACATGCTGAAATATATCCAACCTATCAATGCTTATAGTCTTATTATTCATGATAAAAAGTATAAATGAGCCTATATCATTTCAATGTTTCATCTGAATTTCAGAATAAGCTTTAAAATATTAAATAAAAGATGTTAGCGGGGCATTTGGACTGGATATTTTAAAAGAATATACAAATATTGAACCTTTATAAATGTTTTATATCTGCTTTTTGTCTGGTTAGATCTGGAATATCTGCCATAAAATTAGAAAGGTTTTTTAAATGTACAATGACTTTCAGTAGTTTCTTGAGATTACAAAATAGGTTTGTGTCTAAATCTCAGTTTCACCATCTTACATTTCTATAGTGGCAAGTATTTATCCATCAGTTTCTATATGGTTTTATCCTTTAGGGATGAAGCTGATCCCAAATGACTATAGCCAAAAGCAGGTACAACTCCTAAACAGTTCCCCAAAAGCAAGTGAAGCAAGCCAGACAGTCACACACAATCACAGTTAGACATGTTGATAGTTTAGAATCACAATTAACCTCATGAGCTGGAAAATAGAAAGACCACAAATGGGCTCAAACTGGAAATATATTTGCTCTGAGGCAAGAGTGCAGGCCACTATGCCACAGTCCCAACTTTATTACTGTTTAAATAAAAAAATAAAAATGAGTTAAAATAACTGTTGAGTTCATTAAAATGTCACCCAATAGTATGGATGGAAGGTTTTATCTACTTATTTTAGGATTTTAGACTCAAACAGTAATGTTTTTAAATATAAATTCATGATTTTAATCCTCAATGAAACGATCTTCTGTTGGGTACTTGGAATATTTCAACAAAATCTTCCCCAAAAAATACTGAGAGAAAACTACTAATTATACAAATTTTGAGGAGCCAATACTGTGCTAGGATAGGAATTTGGGGCATTATGTCACGATTTATTTTTTAGCATAGTATCGTGAATTATTATCACTTATTTATGCAATGAGCAAAGGGCAGAAATAGCACTAACATAATGGTTGTAGTGTCCTCTTGGCTGGTGCTGCAACTTGGCGTCACTCGTCCTGCCACCCCTCCTGCAGTCTAACAGACCTGACACCTCCTCAGCCGTCATTGCTACATTCTCTCACCTTGCACTGCAGCTCATCCATCAGAGATGTCCAGACTGCCTAATAGGACTGAAATGTGCAACAATTACATTAACAAGAAGGGCGTTTTCAGCTCCGGGCACTGATGTGTCCCCATATGCACACAGACTGTGTTTAAGCATGCAAAAAGACAAGTACAATACCATCCATATGCATCCACTCCAGCCACATAGACAGTTCTATGTGGCTGCAAGGCGTCTTATACGTGCATTAAGTGGATTTTCATTGAGTTACCCAGCTATCTCCTGGAGCCATCTTTAGATCATCTCTGGCTGTTGCTTACTCATCAAAATGGTAAAGGGAAAAAAGAGAAAAAGAAAACTTCAGCTGAACACAAACTATGGCAATCCGACCTAGGTTGATTTTAATCACTCCGCAGCTGTGATTGACAAGCTGGTGCTGAGCGCTCCAAGTTTCGTTCAAGGTGGAAAATGAGCGGCTGATATCTAATTAGTGAGGATTATCCACACCCACACCTCTCGATCATATCTCAGTCCATTGTCCGGCTGCGCTGAGTAAATTGTGGCTTTAAGAGATCCTGAGTGGCTTTAGATGATGCTTGACAAGCGATTAACGTTGAGTAGATCCTTCAAATCAGGAGGGGGGAAATGCGCAAAAATGATCGAAACCGGCGTGATGAGTGCGCGCTTTACATCTGGGATACATTGGGGATCACAAGATCACCCCTGTGAAAGTGAGGAGTGTCCATTTAATGTAGTTTTACATTCGGCTTTAAAATCTGAGCCAAACATGTGACAAAAAGGAGTGACCAAACTAAACTGCAATTTAATGGTTAAAACGTTAAAGCTCCCGATGTGTTTATACGCTTGTAAATTCCAGACTGTTTTCACACCGAGTTGTTTCCCAGGGAAACAACTATTATCCTATTATCACGACGATGCCAATTTCGCCGATGTGTGAGGCAGTATTTACATGACTATATACCGTCACCCCTGAAAAGCTTTAAAGTTTTGTAGCTGCGCTGTGGTTCCCCCCAGGACACTGGTGCCATTTCCCAAACGCTTCAATATCACAACAAAAGTCTCGGGCTGGCATTCATTGATGTATGGCAGCGTTTAACAGTTTAGATCGAGGTTTAATTTCTATTACGGAGGGGAAATTAAATTCCATCTTAAAAGCCCACAATGATAAACCACTGCAACATTACTACAACATGGACTAAGGTGTGTGTGACTATTGATGCTACACAGCGACGTCAATGAGCCTCTCTAACAATAATACATGTCATGTCATCATGTGTATATGTTTACACATAAAAACATCGATTTGAATCAACAGATTGTTTACGGGATTGATGTGTGGCTTTCATTCCCCAGTCAGTTCTGGTCGAGTCGATTTAATTCTGATTCCCTTCGTGGGAAAAGTATATAAGGATAGAAGCCTGGGAACGACAGGTGAATAAATGAGGGGCTGTTAAACTGTCTGCGTCATTTCTTTGAAGTGCACTTATGCACCGACGGCACCTATTTGTCTCTGGGACGCTGCAATCAATGTCCTCTTGACGCATTTTCACAGTGAACCGTTACCTGCAGCGCAAATCTGTCATTCGCGGGAGCCAGGCCGTATAAATATCGTCAGGGTGGAGAGGGACAGCAAAACAGTTGCCTTCTCATCTCAGAGATTATCCACATCTGGACTACTCGGCTTGGATTCAGGAGTTATGGACCTACAGAATCTTTTCACCGTCATGGCTCTGTCCACTTGTTTGTTTCCACTGGCATCTTCTTGGTATATTGCTCATATGCTTAAAAAAAAATCAATACAAAGGTGCAATATGAGTGCGTTATCACTGTCACGATCTTGAAGTAATATTGCTTTCTTATTTTATTTTAACAGGACAGTAAACAATTTCCTCATGACTGGACCGAAGGTAAATACAATTAGGGGGAAATTGCGCGCAAAATGACTTTCTTTGGAGTTGATATCAAATCTATAATGAGTTACATATAACATTGTATATCACAGTTCTTTTTACTTTCTGTTCCAAGGCTTTTTTGACCTATGCCAGCAGCGTGCGGGTGGGCGCCCAGAGAGGCATACAGGAGTGCAAACACCAGTTCGCTTTGGAGAAGTGGAACTGTCCAGAGAGCACACTCCAGCTATCAACACACAGCGGCCTTCGACGTGGTAAGAACTGTAAGAACATCCACATACTTCAATATCATATTTATGGCTGCTAGATATGATCTGTGCAGTGATGTGATGCAGTTAAACTTTGCCCATGTCGCCTTTTACGCACATTTTTGAAATGGCCATTACGCAGTTATGGTGAGAAACAGGCTAAACTTGACACAATTTTATTTTGCTTCTTTGTCGTAGCTACAAAGGAGACGTCGTTTGTCCATGCCATCAGCGCCGCCGGAGTAATGTACACTCTCACTAAAAACTGTACAATGGGGGACTTCGACAACTGCGGCTGCGATGACTCCAGAATTGGACAGACGGGTGCGCATTCAGTCTGCAATCATCTATTTTCAGCACAGAACATGGTTTCTTTACATACAATGCAACTATTTGACCTTCATGATTACCAGGTGGCAGAGGATGGATATGGGGAGGCTGTAGTGACAATGTGGCGTTCGGAGAGAAGATCTCCAAACAGTTTGTGGATGCGCTGGAGGGTGGGCACGACTCGCGCGCAGCAGTCAACCTACATAACAACGAAGCGGGCAGACTGGTAGGTTTTGATTTTTTTTTCTATTAGAATATTAGCACTTATTGTTTGTCATCCATCATTTTTCACAATGAAGTTAATCATTATCTGTTCAACTGGAGTAAAATAAAAAAGTGTAGCTACTTAGCACATTTACGCATTTATTTGCGCATATGTGCAAATCATAAAAGAAGCAGCTTTGGATTTTGTAAAGTTTAAATCAAACTCACTCTCTTGGCAGGCAATCAAAGCTACTATGAGGAGAGCCTGTAAGTGTCACGGGGTTTCTGGGAGCTGCAGCATCCAGAGCTGCTGGATGCAGCTGGCCGAATTTCGAGAGGTGGGCAACTACCTGAAAATGAAGTATGATCAAGCAAACAAACTGGAGATGGACAAGAAACCAGCGAGAGCGGGGAACAGCGCCGTCAACAGAGGAGGCATCGCGCACACTTTCCGGAGTATCGCCAGAACGGAGCTCGTTTATCTGGAGGATTCGCCAAATTATTGCTCAAAGAACCAAAGCCTGGGGGTGCAGGGCACGGAAGGGCGAGAGTGTCTGAAAGGGAACAAGAACATGCCCCAGAGGGACAGGAAGAGCTGCCGCAGGTTGTGCTACGAGTGCGGCCTCAGAGTGACTGAGAAGCGCATTGACGTTGTCAGCACCTGCAACTGCAAATTTCACTGGTGCTGCACGGTAAAGTGTGAAAAATGCACACAAGTGGTGACTAAATATTACTGTGTGCGAAGGGACAGCTTGAGAAAACAGAAAGCCAAGCGCAGGAACATTGCGCACAGACAATGATTTTCTGCATGATTGAACACGTCATCACTTGCCACTGGCTTTATCATTATGAACTGAAATTGCCATTAGTATAATTTGCATGAATAAATACATTTTTATTATTATTTTTCTTTTTGCCAGCATGTCATCCGATGCATCTTAATGCACTTTATTTTACACACCGAATTCATTTAATTTCAGGCCAAACGTGTTTTATTTTTTTTTTTTTTTACATTAGGTAATTTAGGAGATAACTGGATTGTGTTCTGCAATGTCTGAAATGTGTTTATTTTTGATAATTTAAAGTTATTTTGAGAATATTCACGAATAAATATTTTTGTATAATATATATAATACTTGTAGCATCACTGCAATGTTTTTTTTTTTTATTATTTGTATATTGGTTGTCTCGTGTTACAGGAACTTTAAAAATGAAAACACTGCGGCCTGTTCCCTTTCTTTGAAGTGTGCATATGAGGCGTTTCCTCAACCACTCGCCCAATCACCATCCTCTGGCCTCAAGGACAAAGAACATGAGTTACATCTCTTCCACGTTCAATTAAAGTGAGAAGTTGCTCCGTGCCAGGTCAAACATACCGAGATCTTTATAAGATAGAAGAAAATGATGCCATATTTTATTTACCTCTTGATTCTTTTGTGCACAATATACCCGGGACAAGCTTGGTAAGTCTACAACGACTCATTTGCTACTAGCGAGACAACGCAAAGTAAATTAATCAAGCTACTTTCTTCCTTTTCTCAGGGTGGCAAGTAACTTCCTTATGACGGGACCCAAGGTGAATTTGAAGAAATACTTCAAATATTTTTGATTACACTTAAAAGTTGGACAAAAGTCTGAAATTTGTGCATGCAAAAATATATCATCACTTCTTTAACAGGCCTACCTCACCTATGCAAAAAGTGTGCAGGTTGGCACTCAGACTGGCATCGAGGAGTGTAAATATCAGTTTGCGTGGGACAGATGGAACTGCCCCGACAGCGCAACTCAGATGAGGGCTCTGAGGAGGGGTAGGTCGGGCTTTTGTGGCAGTAACTAAACTGTGAAACTAACATATTTCATGTGAACAAGTCAACTTTTTACTGGCGCGAAGAAAGTTGGACATGGAGTTAAACTAGTCCATATTTATGAGACAATTATCCCCCCATCAATCAATTTTTATTTGAAATGCGTCATATGATTGAATTGCCTAAATCTGTTCTTTCACATTTTGATCGTCATCACGTAATTATCACCCCCATATCCTGGTGCAGACATAATCTGTTATTTATGTCCCCGGTTTAGCCACTAAAGAGACGTCTTTCATCCGTGCCATCAGTGCAGCGGGAGTCATGTACACACTCACCAGGAACTGCACTCTGGGAGAGCTGGATAACTGTGGCTGCGATATTTCAAAGAACGGGAAATTTGGTGAGGATCAACTGTGACAACAAGGGTTTTCTGCATCAAGACAGTAATTTTAAAATAATTCAGTGTGAGATCTGATGTTGTGTGCAGGTGGTCGTGGATGGTTATGGGGAGGCTGCAGTGACAACGTGGACTTCGGGGAGAGAATTTCCAAACAGTACGTGGACGCGCAGGAGACGGGCCAGGACTCCAGGGCTGCGGTCAACCTTCACAACAATGCAGCTGGACGGCTGGTGGGTGACTTTTTTTGTTTTGTTTTTAAACACACAGTCATTGTCGTCATTTAAATACATGTCTGTACTTTTTCTACGACAGGCTGTGAAGGAAACGATGAGGCGCATTTGCAGGTGCCACGGCATGTCGGAGAGCTGCACGGTCCAAACCTGCTGGTCCCAACTGTCCGACTTCAGAGACATCGGAAACTACTTAAAGGCCAAACACAGTCAGGCGCAGAAGCTGGAGGTCGACAAGAAGCCGATGAAGGCGGGGAACAGCGCGGACAACCGAGGCGCCATCCTGAACGCGTTCTCCAGCATCGCGCGCACGGAGCTCGTCTACCTGGACGAGTCTCCGGACTACTGCCGGAGGAACAGCAGCCTGGGGCTGCACGGCACCGAGGGCCGGGAGTGTCTGCAGCACGGAGAGGGCCGCACGCAGTGGGAGAGGCGCAGCTGCCGCAGGCTGTGTCACGAGTGTGGCCTGCGGGTGGAGGAGAGGCGCACGGAGATTGTGAGCAGCTGCAACTGCAAGTTCCAGTGGTGCTGCAAGGTGAACTGCGAGGACTGCTCCCGGGTCGTGGTCAAACACGTGTGCGCCAGGAGGGAGGGAGGGGACGCATCTGGCTCCGGGGGGAGACGTCGGGGGCCTAAAAGGCGATAAATGACTTTAGATGCACCCGTTATCCGTTTCTTTGGAATTCTTCGTTCGTTTCCATGTTCTTGTGTAAAGTTTAAAATGCGTATTTATGAATCTGTTGCCCCCCCTTTTTTTGCTTCTTCAATAAAATGTGATTGAACGTCACTGCCAATTTTGTTTTCATCATAATGTAATTACCCCCATTTAACTTAATCACAGTGCCACTCGATTCCATGACAGCACACCGTTTAGAATAAGAATGAAGCCAATACACTCATTGGGGGGATTACATGGGGCAACATGGTGAAGCTCACACTTCACCAAGGTGATGATCCGCCGTGGATCCACTATCACTTTGATGTCAATGTGGATTGACTCCATTCAAAAAGCATAGACAAGCAAGCTGAGCTCTTTGCGCCTTCATAATTTCGAAGGTGTTCGGCTTAATAACCCGGGCCGCGGATGGCTATTTCAGTTTGTGACACGGCCCAGGGGCAATGCAACGGTATGACAATACATCAAAGCGTGAGAGGAAACGCCTTGACAGACATGTAGACCAGCTCTTTTCTCAGCAAGTGGCTCACACTAGGGTTCTGCCATTACACAGGTTATAAATAAGCGTGACTCACATTCTGCCCTGGGAGCGAGTTACGTTCTAATCTTATAATTTGCAAGTAATTAGGTCTGAGAGGAGCCCTGACTCCACCCACTGGTCTATATCTGCTGTCTGAAGGAGCCATTCATCCACTTCCTTCTTCTCTACCCCCTGGATCTCCAAAAATCCTGCACCCAGCTGGACGTGTCATAAATCTGCCACTGTCTCAGCTGAATGACTGATGGCATGGATATTACCTCCTTCAGGGGGTCCTGGCCTGGAGGGGACGAGGCAGAGGGGGTAGGAGTCAAACTGAGGAAGGAGGGCTGGTTCCAGGACTGTTTCACTATCTCTACAGGAGAGATAAGTGAGGGAGTTTCAACACAAATGTCATTATACAATAGCTTAATTTACTAAAGGTATGTTATTAATTCATGCTTCATATAGTGGCCATCTAAAGAATTGAAAAGTTAAAAAAAATCACTTATCTAAATTGTGGTATTGATGGAAATTCCAAGACTGTTAAAAGAAAAGGGAACAAAATGGCATTGCATATCTTGCAAAGTTTATGATATGACTTCAACCTATAACCTTTCAGATTTTATTCACTTTTTTTTTCCTTGAGCAAGGTTAAACATATTTCGTCTCTGCACATATTGGAGTTTTTATGTTTCCTCCCACACAGTCCAAAAACATGCAAGACAGATTATTTTCTGACCCTACATTGCCTGTGTGAGTATGTGCGTGCACATTTCTGTTCTGACTTGTTCAACATGTATCCTGCCCTCACCCATTGTTGACATCAACTCGAGCACAGCGCAACCCTGACTTTCTTAGAATAAGATATTATCATAGGTAGCATGTAAAAAGTAGTCCTGTAATTGCAAAAAAAAAAAAAAAAAAAAATCATCTAAATGAGTCTATCTGCATTACACATGTAAATATATGCATAACCTACATGTTTAAAATACAGATTTGCACTTGTTTATGTGCACCATATATGATTGCATACTCAATAGTTTATTTTTAAGGTAACAACAGCACTCAGGAGCACTGGCAAGTAGTAAGATGCTTTTGCATTATTACGAATGTAAATCTGAAATGTATATCCGCGTGTTATTTTCCAGCCAAAGGTAATGGCAAAGAATTGTGGAACAATATGGTAGCTGTAAAATAAAGTTAAATACCTTTTATGACACTATCCATTTTATAGTGTCATAAAATTATTTGTGTTAAAGTTCACTTATAGAACAAAGTTAGCTTCTGCTACAATTGATGGGAATGGTGCATAGATAATTGAATGGATTTATAATACATGTAAGAGTTTCCCCTACATTAACACGCAAACACTTCTGTAACTGATTTGCATTATCACTCAAATAAGCTGCACAACTGAAAGGAAGCTGCACTGTTCTTGAATATAAAACTCAGATGGCTCAGTTATGTAATTCTTATTGGTACCAATTTGTTTTCCCTCAAGTTAAGAAGCCAAAATGACTCCCACCAATTCCTCCCATTTGTCAGTTCACTTCTGGGGATGTCCTGTATTTCCCATGCTGCCCTGCTGAGACTTAATAAAGGTTTGGCTCTACTGGAGGCCTTCAGCGATCTGCCCTTAATCCCCGGCCTCCACTGAGCACACGCCTGCTTCCATATTGGCCCCATACGATGGCGTTTTATGGCTGCGCTATAAAAGAGAGCAACGCCTCCATCTGATCATTCAGTTTTTTTGATCGAATTAATAAACTAAGGAAAGTTTTACACAAAACAGCAACTTCAAAAGAATATGGGAACTGAAAAAAACATGCAAAGACTGGACGCTTTCCTGTGCATTGCAACATTATGACAATCTATCTCATGGATCATCCACTGTGGCAGTCTGGTGTCTTTCATTGGATAGGAGGGGAGGTTCATCAGAACAGCGACGAACATCAGAACAGCGACGGACATACAGGAGAGTTTACATGTGACCTCCCACAAAGACCCCCTGGGGAAACTCATGTATTCATCCAGACAGGCTTGGGGGTGCTGAGCATGATTGATCACCCCTTTCTCCAGATGCCCTCCTCTGTCACCTGGGTGTGAGATGCCAGAGAAGTCTGACTTAAGACCAACTGAAAATACCACATTTTTTCTGTGAATGACAAAGTACCTTTTCAAAGTTCATTTTTGTTTGGTGTATTTAACAATTCATGTATTTAATAAAATAGTAGATTCAGCTGAATATGGAGGAAAGGTATATAGCCACAGCAGCCTGTTTATACTCTCATTCTTTAACCACACACAGCCGGAATAGTTGTTTTCACTCTCAATGTCACGGCCCAGCTGATCTCTAAATCATTCACGGGGCTGATTCCAGGACGGCTGGCAGGCTGTAGAATCCCCAATCTTGGAGGACAATTTGCTAGGCGACTGTGGAGCCACCGTTTGCAGAATTTTATCTTGATTTATTGCGGTCTTTAGAGATTTCAATCAAAACACCTTATCATCAGTATCTGGAGTTTCCAGCAGCTATGCTACGCATACTGCATGTTACCAGCCAATATGGGTCAATCTAAAAAGGGAAATGACCAGGCTATTTAATGAAATCACAACTTCATGGAACAATTACCAAGCTCCACTGTCAAATCAAGCAGAGTGAGCAGAAAAACTCCAACAGTTTTTGGAGTTTCTGTTTCTGCAAAACAGAAAGGTAACATTTAGTTTTACTGCTTCTTCTTCGTACATTACAAAGTAAATAACATAACCCTTCGTTTACCGTGTCGAGATGTGTTAACAGAGCTTATGTTTAAATATATATATATATATATATATATATATATATATATATACATACATACATATATATATATATACATATATATATATATATATATATATACATATATATATATATATATATATATATATATATATATATATATATGTGTGTGTGTGTGTGTGTGTGTGTGTGTATGTGTGTGTATATAGTTT
>OMNM01049635.1:0-10092 GCA_900302745.1 Parablennius parvicornis | reverse complement strand
AGGATCTGTGTGAGTGGGCTGGTGCTTGGTTTTCATGGAGCATTTAATTTTTTCTGTAAAGTCAAACATTTTTTGCTTGGGAGCTGAAGATCTGCACTCTGTGGTATATCACTGGGAGTATTGAGTATCTTGTCACAAGTGAGGTCTCATAAAAGCTGCTAAATACTGTCTTCATGGCTGCTTGTTGTGGACAAGCCTCAGTATGGGAAATATACCAAAGCTTGGAATAGCGCGAGCTGTTTAGTTGATGTTCTGAACTTCTTTCTTCTACTTCTGTTATTCCTCTGTGAAAAAGACGTGAATAATTGTTTGCAAGGAGCATGCGATAAACTTGTTGTGCTGTGCATGGGATCTCTTTGTGTACGCTAAGGATTCTGCATCTGTACTAAATGAGTGAAAAAAAAAGCAGTTTAGAGGCGTGGCTGTCGAGTCGCTCTCACTGCGAAGGTGTAACTGTGAGGTGAGTGAGCTGATTCAGCATGGCTGCTCATCCTTATCAAACATGAAGCTTGGTGACATACAGCTCAACTCACTGGTCTGTATGCATTTGCTTGAATGCCTTTTTATTTATGCAAGACCTTAGGATTCACTTCATCTGTGCTTGATCAGATGATATGTGTTCTTGTGACATTTAACATTAGAGTTTGGGAATTGTTGAAGTGGTTTTCCTGCTGCGGTATTCATGTTTACAGTGAATCTTATTACAGGAGCGCTTGTACTGTGAGTATAAAGAACATACTCACTTAATAGAAGTGATGCTCCAAGGCTTTTGGATATTTGCTCTGTTCAGCACAACATGATTATATAATTTGATTACCATATTTCAAGTCCCTGCAGGGAAGATCTTGGATGGATGCTATCGTTGATCGGAAGTAGATCAAGTCTCTTAAGATCTCAGTTATTCACACCATAATTTCATTAGACTTCTGATCTGCTTTGCTCAGTTTGGTTTGTTATTCTTGGTAATAGATTGTTTGTTTTAAAGCGATTCTCATGCCGTTGGCACAAAAAAAAAGAAAACTCACTGTGTTTAGGTCTCGCTGTTGGAGCCTGCGTTACAGACATTTGTCTCAAGCTAAAACCTCTATGTTTTTTTTTTTTTAAAGAATTGTCAGAATGTCTCTCCCAAGGCTGTGCTGACATATTAATAAAAGTAAATCAATATAACCACATCAGTTCTCTGACATACAAAATAACATCCTCTTGATTTTGAAATAAAGACCTTTGGTATCTTGCTATGAAAAAGCAACAATTTGTTTTGACTGACAGACTCAGTGAAAAGAGAACAGAGAAATCAATCAAATCAATGCGTTTACCTGCGGAGGTGACGGGGCATCACATGAGCAGGAATTACCAAACACCACCGCACTAGCACTCATCAATCATCGCAGTAGCGCTTGATCAGGCTGTCATTTGGTGAATGTTGACATCTGGTCCCAGCCGACTGACCCTTCACTCACTGTTCGGTCCCCAGTGCAGCCGAGGTGGTCGGCTACGGGCAAGACAAAGGAGCGCTGGAAGCTTGTTCCACTATTTTAAAGTCTCCTTGATTTAATGAACCATGGTTTTTGATTAAGAGCGATTTAATAGGCTTGACTATTTCAGGAGCCGGGATAATGAGTGAAATCAGGTGGTATCCGGCTGGAACGAAGCTCCACAGACAGCACTGCTCTCCTTGTCCAAGGTGTGTGCCAAAGCTGCAAAATGAATGTCTGCAAGAAGCACAGCTGAGACTAAAGTTTGCCAGTAAGGTTTCAGAAAATTATGAGTTCATGAGCCACATACATTTTTATTTCCCTGAAGTGGTTTTGAAGTAGTTATAATTTACAGACAATATCAGCTTATTTAAAGTCCCCAAACCTGCAAGATGATCATCTTGAGAGAAACTTTTCTTTTTCTTTTTTTTTTTTTTTTATGTTTTATTAGTCTGAAAACAATCTGGGTAGGTGGGAGGTGAAGTTGGGGATGATTGAACCATTTTTCTGACAGATTGTGCTGCTAAAGTTCATCTTTGACTCTGTATACACTGACCTTCACCACATGTGCCTGATGGGATTTGTGCATTGATGTGAAGTGGAAGTCATCCTGGTACTAGGTTTATGACCGAGAAGAAGAGTAAAAATGTGAACCTATACTCCATCACCCTTGTCCTTCATTTTCTAAAATAACATTGTTCACATCAAATTGTTGAAAATAAAATCAATTTACACAAACCTGTATAACTACCATGTTACTGTATAACTACCATGTTAAGAACTACCATGAGCATGCCAAGTCTATATGTGGTAGTGTAGCGAAAAGCATAAATCTATGCTCACCGATCAGAATCCTGATAAAAACAAACCCAAAACAAAACAACAAAGAATGGTACAAAGTATACTTGTTGCTTCAGCGATAATTCCGCAAGGGTCGTTTGTTTGCCCTGACAGAGAAGTGGAGCTCTTCCTAAATGCGGCGTTAGAGGACAAAACAAGTCAAATACAAGAATATATTGACCAGGAATTATGTCAATATTTTAAAACTTCCTTTATATAAAATAGGTTTCCAGGAAAACACAAAACAGTGCAAAGGGAGACTCTGCACTGCCTGTGATTTGGACACATTCGCACTGTTTTTAGAACAGTACATGTAAACACAGGTTGCACACATATGGAGCTGATGACTCTTCTGTCGCACTAATAGATTTGTATTGATTTTTACTGTTGTGTAAATGGGGGCCTTTGATTTGAATAAAAGCGAAACAGGAAACGACAAGTAATGGGGCTACTTATGACTCAATGTAATCCTTTCACTTTCTTGATTGTGGCCTATGTGCTGCTCTACAATAAGTGACTGATGATAAACTTTGCTTTGAAAAGTGCAGTATTTCAGATCTATGACGTCGACAACTTTCGAGCAAAAATACGATGTGGAATTTTTTGCAGATGAATGATTCATTGAATCGAGTAACATACATTGACTGCCTGAAGCAGTTTGTTGCTTACGTAAGGTGGCTGGGTTTTAATCTTCACTCTTTGGTGACAGTTAGTGGCAAAACAGGAATCTTTCTTTGCCGTGGTTCAGTTTTGAAGGCTTTAGAGAGGACCTGAGCAGCTTGAGGAGCTTGAAATCAGACTAAAGACAGACTAAGAGGGATTCAAGCATTCATCAGCAGCTGTTGTCCCATAAGCTGATTAAGAGCGAAAGCGGTTGCTCTTCTTGTCTTTACAGTATGGGAAGGTTGTCATCTTTCCAATGTGGTCCTTGTAGACCAAAATTTCAAGATGATTGAAAGAAAATCAGAGTATCTGACTCAACTTAGATGTGAGTGATGTCAAAATTGCTTCCTGGTGCCCCAAAATGTACCTGCAAGAAGACTGATTCATGCCGGAAAAAAAACAACCTTTAAAGAGTCCAATTTAATAGGAGAATGTTTACTTTTAAAATATAATCAATGTCTTTTCTATTTGTTGTTTTATTTTTTCAGTAATACCAAATATAACAGTAAGGCCTGAGATCAGTGATATATGAGTGAAAGCTTGCGGAATAGGGTGAGCATCAAATCCATAGATTTTCTGAAGAGAACTGGAGTTATGACCTTTCATATTTAGACGTCTAAATTAACTTTTCAGAGAGATTTCAATGTATTTTGCACCAGGAACAATCATTAAGGACGACTTGATATATCAGTTTCACTTATATTCCTGAAGAACCTCAGTTTGGTAGAAAATAACGTTTTTTTAATGTTATACTTTTATGGAATGTTTTGCACAAAGTAAAAGAAAAACATTTAGAGTCATTCTTAGTTATATGTTCTTGTAACAATTAAACTAATTAGCAAGCCGCATTCCAATAAATCCTCTAATAGCTTTGAGCCACAAAAGGATGCCGTGCGTCCGTTTGCCACCTTCCTTTCATCAGTGCAAGAACGGGACGTCGAAAAGAAATGAAAATATTATGAGAGCCATAGTTCTTGGACACAATTAACCCAGTGCACAAAACAGCATATAATCTAATCCTTATGTAATCTACCAAAACATAACAGAATTTGTAAGAAAAAGTGAAAGTTCTCATTCAAGTAATTCAATTCAATAATGTTCCATTCCAATGGAATAACTAAATGACAGGATCTCATCAAAGATGAACTGTAAATAGGACTGGATGCAACACACATTGTGCAGTTTCCAGATTCAATCTGTCACTTTTTGTTCTTATTATCAAAGAGAGGTTCTTTTGAGTGCTATGCTATGTACCTACACAGATATTTCATTTGTATCTAATTATACAAAGACACTGAAAGTCAAACAGACCACTCAGCCAAACAAGTGTGACACAACTATATCTGAACAGATTGCAAATTTTTTTTTTTTCCACACACACACCATGCTCGTGTCCCTGGCAAAACACATTCTAAAAACCACACGTCTTACTTTAAAATAAATGTGTTGGACAGCAGCAAGAAAAGTTGTTCGTCTACGGAGAAGAAAATGTCACACACGCCTTCGATAACAGGGCAGTTTGAAAGGACAACGTGAGCTCTACTGTTTATCATGGTTAGTAATGCAATACTTTTTACCTGACAACACCGCTGCATGGTGGTGTAACTTGGCGGGTCTTTGCAACTCGTCATTGTCACACAGCGTTTGAAAGATGAATAATGCTGTCATACCGTATGTGGCACTCTTTACTCTCAAATAGACCCAAAGCTTCTGGGGTGACAGTGGGTAAGAGTTGCAGTTCAGAATCCTTTGACAATATTATGTAGCCAAATGACAAGGGACTGTCTTGGCCTCACACACACTCACACACACGCCAAATGTCAACACAGTGAAGCGAGCGTTCTCAAACAAGAAGCCTGTGTTTTGAGAAGGGGGATATAATCAACAGCTTCACAGCTCAACATTACCGTCTCTGTTGGTAGATTTCCTCTGGGTGTCTTTCTGCTCCAAGTCTGTTAACACGGCAGCCCCCCCGGCCTCACGCTGAGAGTCCCCCGAGCTAATGTACTAAGCCACATTTTTCCTCCCAAGAAAAAGTAGGACAAGCCTCAGCATCTTCGTCACTGGGAGCAGAGGGCTGCGCAGAAGAATGGGAAGACCATCCATCTCTCTTGCCGAACCCATTCTTAACAGTCATCCTCCAACTGGGAATTCATTTGCTCCAGAAAGCGGGCTGCTCAGGGCCGGAGTGCAGGGAGTGTGTGTTTGGTCCTCCTGGGTGATACGAGCCGCCGTGAATGAGTGATGTTGATAAACACTTCAATCTGCCAGATGTGGGCAGAATTTCTACGTTGAAGGGGTTGCCCAGTGATGACTTAGTCATGACGACCCATAAAAGTGTGTGAATCTGCAAAGTACTGTAAATTGCTTTCTGTTCTCGATTGGATGGCTGAAGTTATTCTAGTCATGCTCTGACATTAGTCAAGTAGAAAAAACAAAATCAGATGAATTGTTATTCATTGTATTGTGATTATTTATTATGGAGTCTGAAATCTTGCTTAGTAATCATTTATTCATTCATCATTCGTTCATTATACAGAAAGAATTCTTAAAGTGTGTAAGGATGATATGACACCGATTTTACCAGAGCCACTCCCGACTATCATGCATAACAATGCTTTGTCTCATGCCGAGTTGTAATTTTTACTTGGCGTTGTTTTTTCACGTAATAAGATGTTGACATTGGGATCTGTAGGTAGTAAAAGGGCAATGTTTTTCTTCTTGTCCTAACTAAGGGCTTTTAATGTTTTTCTTTTTTCATGTACTATTACATGTTTTTATATATGAACTACAGATATTTATCGTTGTTTAAAATGAGATGTCAAGATAGTTCATTTATTATGATTTTAATCAGTAATATCTGCCTCAATATTTATAATCCAAATACATCATTGCCTATAAAGATATTATAGAACAATTAAATGTCATGTTAATAAATGTTATGATATCTTCAAATTCATCAGTCATCTTTCTACATTGTAACTATTGATCCAAACCAAAGCCAACATTCCAATTGTGAAAATCATGTTTTCATTAGTTTTCTGTCTTGGTGAAACCCTTCATCCACTTGGAATACAAATTGATCTTTGGGCCCATGGAATAATTGAATCCCCTGAGCAATGAATAGAATTGCAAAATTACACTTTACATTTTAAAATCCTGATTAATGTCATTTCTGGGACACGACACAATTTCATTCCAATTTTTTAAAACTTACACGGACGACATTAAAAAAAAGATACACACATGTCTTATTAATTATGTGAATTATATAGTAGATACAGAAAAAAATTAGTTTCCAGTTGTGACATTTGCGATTAATCTTTTGCTACAAAGGAAACACAGGAGAAGCTCTCTGCTCGGCGTCATGGCTCTTCCTCACCAATGCTTTGTTGTGAGAATCTTTTCTGCGCCTCGAGCGAGAAATAGTCAGCTTTTGATTTGCTCTTTTTCCTCCACATCCGTCCTCTGGTGTTGAATCTATAGTAGCAACCCTATCTTCTCCCTCTGTCTCACACAGTATCGTATTTTCACTGAGCTGTGATCTTGTCAGACAATTGCAGAAGTTCACAAAAACCAAAGACTCACATATTATCACAGTACATATTATCACATGTACTCATAAATACAAATTACGCCCTGCCATGATCAGCACTAACAACAGTTTTCAGCAGTCTGTCACAGCTTTGTGTTACAACCAAGTGTTAACCTGACAGTTAGCAGCGTGGAAGCAAGTAAACACTTTGCAGAGAAATCAAAATAATGAAACGTAAACGACGGCTTTCTCTAATTCCCTTAAATTAATTTTCAAGACGTTTTTGTGCCACATCAGCCAGTAATTTGTCCCTCCAAATCTCTTGTATGGGACTATAGTGTATACAGAAACCTTTGATGTCATGAGTTACACATTGAAAGATGCTTCAGTGTGACGGATAATGATGTGAAGGCTGAACAATCGAGAAATTTAACAGTTGTTTCAGAGGCACTAGGAAATTGTGAAAAGATTCATGTGTTTGGATTTTTTGAGTGGGGTGGATGAATATAGAGCAGTTTTTACTCTTTAACATTGCTGTAAGTGAAAATAGTGGGTTAAGGAAGTGAGTACGATATATTCAAAAGAGGTTGTATACCGTAGCGTCACATTATGTAATAATGGTGCAATATGTAATAATGTAATACACTTTCAACTCAAGTAGTAATGCCTCTTTTTGTAATAAAATTCTTGAATTCATTGTGTATGAAATTTTATTGCATTTTGTAAAAGATTCTGCCCGTTATGTTCAATAATCAGGAAGAATTAAGATTTAGTTGGACTACAATTATATGTCACTCTTTGCTTTCCCTCATGTCTTGCCGGGATAGCAATGGTGGAAAGTGGGGCTCTAAATCAGGTTTGACTTATTAGATCACCTTCCATTGTAGCGCATACATTTTTAAAGTTATAAAACCATCAGTATCTCCACCATCCATTTTTTCTTTCGAGAAGGAAAAAAAACGATTTTAAGTCTCACTGAATGCATTTAATTTGTTAGGAAATGGGGTTAAGAATTTTATTTCAAAATGCAGCATTATTACATAATGATTTGAAAATGTATTACATTATTACATATTGGATCATTATTATATAATGCAGTGCTACATTTACCAAGTTCAGTTGATGTGCATTTCAGCCACTCTTTAACTGTGTGTTTGAGCTTGTCAGTTGAAGGTAGGTGAGAGGAGAACATTTCTATAAATACCTATGAGACAGACAGTTAATGAACTCCCTGGCAGAATTTGAGGGCTAACCTATTGAATGGGACTTAGAGTGGAGTCGCTTGTACAGATGGGATGTATGTACGTTCAAGGGTACACCAACTGAGAGTTCTAAAGGCAGGAAGGGAGACCATCTCCACCGCTGGAGCAGTCCCACAGGCCACGCTCCGACTTGAACTCCATATGCATCTCACCTTCTGCTCTCGTGTGTAGGAACAAGTTTACATTATGCGTACATGTTTTCTCAATCACACACAGAGTACCTGCATGCAATTGTGTGCATGTGTGCGCCTGTATGCCCCCAAGCGCCCAGGCATGTTCACACAAGTGTAGATAATGAGGCAAGGCACGGATGTGTGATTCATTCTCCACATGACAGGAGCTACAGCGTGCCCGAGAGGAGGTCAAAAGGCCCCGCTGCCCTGGCTCCTCTCCATACAAGCAGGGAATGAACAATGCTGCTGACAGCAAAGTGACTGATGACACTTTCATGTAGCCCTCACCAAATATTTTTGTCAGGTTTGTTTTCAGATTCAAAACATATCAAATGTAGCAATATTGTAAATAATAAAGCAGGTTTTTTTTTTTTTCCTTTATTCATGACCAGAAAAAGAATCAGGGGATGTAGATTAATTATCTGCTAAAGCACACAATCATTTCTGTGTTGCTTAATTATTGGAACAAACACGGATGACAAATTAATGCATACGTGCATGCATGTTGACATTGCACAATGAGGGCTTTCATTCATCTTTCATCGAAGCAACTATACATTCTTTTTTAAGTCACAGCCCTTACTTAAATCTTTTAACTTTATTTGGCCAATGATCCTCAATGACTAAAAAAATATATATCTATATTTGACAGAAAGAGAATTACAGATGCACTGAAGGGCGGGAGATCTGTCTCCTGAGAAACATAAGCGAAGCGAAGTTAATGTGACCCAGGAGTGAGGATGAATATTTGTCTCTTTGAAGCATTTTCAAGAAGACGTGTGCAGAAGAATAGACAAACATTTAATCCTTTGAGCCTGTTTTCGATGGGTTTCTTGGTTGTATGGCTTTTTCAGAGATTTGAAGGGTTTTGCCTTGTTTGACCTCAACAAGCCAAGTATTGTAATAAGAAACACAAAGTCCCATTGACAAAGCCCACTGACTCAAATTTCTGGCATGCATCAATCTGGTACTGGTACACATGCTTGAAGACATTGGCACATTAGTGAGACATTCAGGTTTATGAATTTGATTTCTCAGTGGTGGTTTTGTCCACGTGGACCTTCGTCAACGGATTGAAAATCATAAAGATTCTGAGTGAATCATGACATTATTTACAGTGATATGAGGGTCAGAATAAGTGAGTCATATAAAGAGGAGTAACAAAGTGTCTTTGTATAATTACTATACAGGGTCAAGGGAAGTAAGAAGCAATAGAATTACTTTTTAGAAGTGAGAGAGCAAGAATACATAATTGAAAAACAGTTGGTTTAAAGATACCAGTTCTTGAGTTTTTTTGTATCTTTTTGAATGGCCGATCAGTGTCCCATTGTATACCTCCGGTCTGTGCTGCTGGTGGTGTAATTCATCACTGACAAAGCCAATGAGACTGTAGGTGTCTCTGTGAATCTGTGAGCAAGCAGGACAGAAGCTTGTTAGTTATGAGAATATCTGGTCCAATTAATGATTTTATAAGTGCGTGCGTGAGACTTAACACATTTATGAGTTAAATTACAGAAGTAAAACTTTATTTACATCATATTTAGATTCAGAAGCATTACATAGTTTCCAGTAAACAATGTCAGAAGAAGGTTTCTCATTTTCTCAAGCTGTCATCAGAGTTGACCTTATCCACTCTTGGGACCATTTTTTTTTCTCTTGTCAGAAGAATTGTCATGTCAGTAAGATTTCTCTATAATAAACACCCAGGCAATGTTTTGCAATCAGGAATAAATTAAGAGGAATTTATTTTCCACTGCTTAAATGTGTGTGTGCAACTTGGGAACATTGAAAAAAAAAAACAAAAAAAAAAAAACAACTACCATGACTGTGACAATAATATGAACTAGACCTACAATACAGTGACTCAGAGTGGAATAATGGCAACAAAAAGTCACATTAAGTTTATAAAGAAACAAACATACAAACTAACAAATAGAGCAGAAAACATAACCTTTGCCACCAACTTTCGTTGGCAAAGGTAATATTAATGATACCATCAATGAGAAAGCTAGTCTTTGCTATGTGTGGAAGTGACCATCCATTCATTTTAAAGGAAACACACAATAGAAGCTATTCATGTATTTTCCTTGACTCATTAAAAATGAACAGGCTTTCATGTTCAGACTATTCTGATTTTTGTGTTT
>OMNM01049634.1:0-10607 GCA_900302745.1 Parablennius parvicornis | reverse complement strand
TCTTCCTATTCAGAGATTGGTGGATTGATCTCCGATCTCACAAGCCCACAAGTTGCTCTTAATGGTGTGTGAGCACCTTGCATGTCATCCGTCACCATTGGTGTGCGTATGTGATGTGTATCCTAATGAGTGAACGTGCCTCATCATGTAAAAGCTTATTGACAATGCTGAAGCTTTATTGCAATATACAAGTAAAGTCCATTTAGCATCATTGGTAGATTGTCAGCTGAGAATCTGCATTCTGATAGAATATCAATGAAGAACTGGTGTGAACTGACTAATCTGCATGAATTTACAAATTGAATCCACTGTGGCAGCACATTTAACATTAGCGAGCAAATAAATAAAAATCAAACCACTTTGAGGTATCTGCATTAACTGGATTGTATAGACTAATATACAAATAACTGAGCCTAATAAATTCTGCGAAGCATCTCTTTATATTCCACAACTTTTTTTGTCACATCCTGGTGCATTAGTTAGTTTTCATCGAGATTTAAACAGACGTCAGGAACAGCCTGCCCAGGTTTTGCAATTTCACTTTTTCAAACCCCAAATTGCATTTTTGTAATTTTGAATTTCAGATGGCTGTCCCAATTGCTCTCACTTAAGCTCAGTTAAATCGTTCCAGTTCTCTTTTTACACTAGATGCCAAACAGTGGTTTAAGACAATTCTATAATCTGGCAGCTGCCTGTTTTGCTTTGCCTTTATCGACTGACTGTGCAGAGCTGTACGAGTGCCTTAAATATTTCTTAGTTCAAATGTTTTTTCCAGTTTGAAAGAAGACATCAACGATGGCTCAGCAAATGTTTGTTCGGTCAGGTGTATAAAACAAAATGTTGACATGTCAATGAGGAGAGGACTGCTCGTCAACTATTGTCAGCCTCTCAAAATGTTTCCATCAAAATTCAATTCAAGAAATTTCCAGTCCAAACCTAATGTGGTGGGTTGTTTTTTTTATTTTTTTGTCTGGCAAAAATGAAAGTTGATGATTTATGTGGTAATCTCCATATGTTTGAATTTGATTGACCATTCAAATGCTTCATTATTTCATACAGATTCATGGTGTAGATTTAGATTTATGGTTCGTGACTTGAGTCTTCCATGGGACATCTTTGTATTCTGAGCCAAGTCTGCACTGATGACATCTTTTTGATTATTTATGATGTTTATCCTTCTTGTACACTTCCTGTACCAATGGATCGCACGGTGAAAAAAAAAAAAAAAAAAAAAAATCTGGACAATTATGGGAAGTGAAACAGCAAAGTAATAATCTGCTTATGAATAATGAATCTACTTAATGGTCTGAAGTATTGCTGGATGTATACTGGATGACTGGAAATGTAAAGTGATGGAAACGGACACAATATAATTTACTTGAAACACTTATATGTGCACATTTCAGACGATGCAGATCGGAACAACAGCTCTAATATTCTTGTTTTGCTGGGTATGTGTTATTTATACATTTATTTCATGTGTTTAGGGACGTGTTTCTCAAACTGCAATAACGCGTTGGTTGTTTCCAGAGCCAAAAAGCCTCTCAGAGACTTAGAGGCTGCTTCTTAGTGCAAGGACCTTTCAAGCTGATTGAGAATGTTGACTTTTTCAAATGAAGTAATCATTACCTACTAATGGCCAGAGCTCATGCCGTTTAATTAGCATGAAACTGCACTGCTACTTTAGATATTAAAGAGGGAGGATTGATGCTGCAGAAGAAGGTGAACCTGCCATGTTTGACTGTCTGGCTGTTTGCCATGTGGATTGCTGAATAATGCACAGCCAAACCCTGACTGTGTTAGTGAAGCACCAGGCAGGTTCTGCACGAGCACACTCTGCCCTGAATAAAATATAGCTGCTACCTTCTCTATGGAAGGTGAGTGGATTTTTAAGAGAATGGCAATAATTGAACTCGCTTTTTGGATATTGTTTGTGTTTGTGACTGCCAGCAGACAGCGAGCTCTTTCCTTTTTATTTTTATTTTTTAATTTTTTTTTATTATTCTTATTCAGTAATACTGGAGTCTACCTCCACATCCCGGATTGATGGTGATTGGCCTGAGTAGCCTTGCATGCATGACTACCTCCCAGACTTTGAGTTCCTGATTGATCTAAGATGTTGACAGACAGTGCTGTCAGTGTTTGATTCGACTGCTGTTATCTGTAATGTAGCTAAAGCTCTCAATGGGCTGACAAGATTAGAATGCATTACTGTCAGAAAGCAGGGTGCCCTGGGGCTGCACCAGGCTTGTTGAGTGTTAATGACTCAGACTATGCCTCACCAGTACGGAGTATGTGCTGACAATCCACTCAGTCACTTGCATCCCAATCAGCTTGCGATGACAGGTTATTTAACTTCATTCGTACTAACATACACAATATTGGAAAGATTGCGCAGATCGACTACTGTGTAGCAGATTTATTAAGTCACTTAAAAGTCAAGTAACAGATTATTTTTGACTTAAGACCAAAAATAGATTTCTTAAGTAAGATTGAGGCTATTAATCAATGCTATTCACCAGAAACTAAATGTGATTAAGTTGGTTTTCATTCACTAAAGTTGAGGACAACATGGGTGTTATCAGTTGCTCACCGTTCTTTAACTTGGTCATATTCACAAGCAAGCAAAAATATATATATATTTTTTTCTCTTAATGGAATCCAATGGTTTGGATAGCATATGGACCAATATTGTTGTTAACAATAGAGTACAGACATAGAAAAAAACCTATATCAGAATATAAAACTAACACATTTTACAAAGTGATGTAAAGTATTAGCTCAGTCAAAATTTGGTACTAATAAAAAACAGTTTTTTGAAAGCCTTCTGTCACAACTGAATAAAATATTTAGATTTTGTTTTGTTTTCATCAGTAAACACATTAGAGGATGAATTAAGATAAATCTTGAAGTTTTAATGATTTTCAAGATCTCAACATCAACCATAGCCTCCCCTACAGGATGTCATCAAATATTTAAAGAATTGTATTGATAGCATCAACAGGGCTTAGGAAAACAGTCAGAAATCGTTATTTGTCAACACATTGTACAATAACAAAATGCAAGTGAATGCTGCTTCATGCAAAGAAACCACATGTGACAATAATTTGAAAAATGCTAATCAGGTCTTCAAAAGGTCTTTAAAAAGGAGGAGAGTCATTATGGTTTTTTTTTTTGGTTTTCATTCTGCCTGTCCGATTGTATGGGGTTGCATTAGTGTCTGTAATACACTGTCGATGCTGAAAATGATATGAATGTTTTAGAACAAAATCTGTTCCCATCCATTTACCATGAGATGAAGGCTTTGCAAATGAAATTGATTCATTTGTTTTCTCACTTTCAACAAAAGAACAGAATGTGATTTTGTTATCATTACATAATGTTTTAGTTCCAGTTTCCTCATTATTCCAATCTTTTGCGATATATTTATTTATTTTTTTTAACTGTGTGTAATTTCTTGCCTGGCTCTGTATTTATACTTTATTAATACATGTGTGACATGAGAGGATAAATGTCCAAGCAGCTGCTTTTCATTGAGCTGAGAACTCCAATAGAAAGCAGCTGAGAGGTCCATGAGGATCATCTGATGGGGAATTGGATCATTAGGGCTCAGGTCTTTAATAAGTGCACTGGGGAATATTAATATCCACTTAATACTCTGTGGCAGGGACTGCGCATCTAATAGGGTGAGCAGTAAATCTCGCTGCTCATATGGAAGGCAGGTACAGATAAACTTACTCCCAGATCATGTTTGCCTTCTTAAAAATGTCAACTCCTTTGACTCCAGTGATTGACAGTTTGTTCCTCACCTTTTTGCTACTGGCTCTTGCAGACATGCATTGTGTTTTAAAAGCTCCCTGTTGGTAACCTCTTGTGAATGAGAAATGCAATACAGTAGACGTTGCTTAGTGTTTTTCATTGACATTCACTTTGCAAATAAACCTTTTTTTTTATCCTTTTCTCTTTTTTGTTGCCGGCCTTGGTAGATTCTTCACAAGGAGCAGCATTAGTTACATTTTCTTGCGGCTCTCACACATCAAAATACTTGTGAGTGTTGTAGATGTTGTTCAGTTGACTTTTACCCTCCGTGAAAATGATAACCTCATTAGGATATATGTCGTCATGTCTTTAAGCGGAACACATATGTCTACAGTTGCCATAGAGACGGGGCTTCTTCTATGTATGACCCAAATTAAGTTGCCAATTACAGTGTGTGGGACGTACCAGCATCACATCTCCAGGGCGAGATAAGTCTGGAAGAGACCAAAAAGAGCTACAGAGACGATCAGTTGTAATAAACAACAAAGGCTGTCAAACGATTAAACTATATTTCAATAGAATCCATATATCTTTCTGTTTGCACAGGAATAAAAATGAATGCTTCAAACAAATGACCCTAGAGATCATTTATTTATATTCACTAATGCAAACCATGTCAGAGATAAGCTGTTAACAAAACAAGTAAAATATCCATCCATCTTGTACACAGTTTTATCAAACTGAGGTCATCAAGAGGGCTGCAACTGATCTCAACTGACTGTGGACAGACATGTTTGTGAATTTGTGTTTGTGTTGTTTTTATGCATGAAGAGAATAGGTAAACTATACACAAAGAGACATCATACTCCATTATACACCATACTATACACCATTCCCTTCAAATGTATGGTGAATCCACAGCATTTGCTCATGGTTACATTATGTATTCAGTCATTTAGATCTAATTTTATATATTGTCTAATAATGATTATCGGATATTGATCATTATTTGATTATTGCTTTTTTTAATCAGGCAGTGTGTGTAAAAAGTCCCTCTGGGTTGTATGAAAATACATTTTACACAATATTTATTTAATGAACAAACACAGAATAAGATGGCCTTCAGTGTTAATCTAAATTAACAGTGTTAATGTAATCCAAAACAATTAAAACTACCTAAAGCACTTAGCAGCTGTTTATTGAACAGATTCATGGCATGTATCAGAATGAAGCAAATAATAATAATTCAATCGAAAATATATACCTAATGTTTGCCGATGAAGAAATAATATTAATTCAATAACTTGAGGCAAGCGGGGTTTTTAAATTGATTTCTATTCTCATTTACCTTGAATGCCGATGCTACCTCAGTGTACAGACTGTTTCAAACACTAATTACCTCGAATAAAACTCTTATCATTTAAACAAATAGCTTACATTATGAAGCTTTCTTACAAGCTGTGCCTCAGATTCATCGAGCATGGCAAATGATTCCCTGATATGTTATCATTATGTTTATAGCATCATCCAAGAAAATCAGAACTCAAAGTACACCTATTAAATTAGTTCACACAACATCTTGTCTATATTATTAACTTACTGATGTGAATACTGTGCAAAGCTACACTGTACTGTGATTAAAAAACAAAATTGGGGGGCACTGTGCAATATTGATTATTTTTTTATGTAATGTTTTTATACACTGTGTTATCTTGTTTACCTTATATTATTTTATTTTTTCTGTTTGGCCAATGGGTTTGTTCTTTAGGCAGATGTACAAAGCTATATTCATATCAATACATTGTATTGTCATTCGATTACAAAATAACTATTAATTTTATTGTTAATCTGACATGTGTTTGAATGTGTTGAATGTGAATGACACGCAATTTGGAGGCCTGCTGAAGATCCAACGCAGTTAGATAACAAAATAGATTTAAACTATTGCACATTTAGTGCAGATTTTTATCACTCTTTCCACCTCTGCATATTAGAGCAGTAACGTTTATTTGGGGAAAGGCTGGATTTGAGATATACATGTGACAGTGATGTCACAGTTGTTTTGTTCCCCCACCTTCTCTCAGTATTCTTTATTTTTAGCTGAAAGTTGTAGTGTATGTGAATTCCGATTTTTTTTACTGCTTCTTACTGCAGCCCCAGTGCCGTAGAGCTCGGAGCGAGGGCATTAATGTTTTGGTTGCCGTTGTTATCCTAAGTCTATAAAACTCAAAAAAAAATTTAAATGAAAGAATCAGCACATTTCACCTGTGTGCAGCTATAAACCTTTATAGTTTTATGCAACAAAATCCTCGCCCCACACTGTGTAATGCTCAACATTAAATTGATGCAGCCTCGTGTGCAGTATTTCATGGCTTCCCACTGTGAGTGCTTCCACAGTCAGAGTCATCCCATAAGTGCAGTCAGGCCAAAGCTGGAGTAGATAATAGTAAATACTGTATAGAGTTGGGAAAGCCCCTGTTGCTTTTTAAGGCCTGCAAACTCACCTTGAAGCAAGAGGAAATGCACTGCACACTGAACTCGAAGAGAGAGGGAGGAAATTGGGCTGCGGATGATATGAGGCTACAGTTAAAAAAAGATCAAATAAACAAAAAATGGTCATGGAGTGGAAGGTAGGTGTATTAAAGTTGAGAATCACCATTCTCTCTGTCTGATGGGTTGAAGTGGAAAGGGCAGATTTTTCATACTTCAGAATAAGTATAGAATATACTGTACAACAATGTTTTATCTCTCAGGTTTATGCGCAAGGTCACGCAACTGCGGTAGAAAAACAAGATCATTGAGGCAAAATTGTTTACAGCCACTGACGTAACTCTGGCATGGTCTGCCCTCAGGCCAGTGTTTATGTGCATGAAAAGATGTACTGTGCACTGTTACAACATATAAATGGCTTTTCCCAGCAGGCAGCGGACATTTGCCGAATGAGTGGTGCCATGTTCAGTATTTTCACGTATTTGTTGGATGTTGCATAATAGATCGGATCCACTGTTGCAGGATTATATGATTAGTTATTTGTCTTTCCCCCTAAGAAAATGTCATTGATAAGTTTTAAGTGTCTTCACAATTCCGAGGATACATTTCTGATAATTGTTTTTGTTGATTGATGCAGAAATCCTTGCGATAATATGCTTTAATTTCACACCATCGGCATAATAAAACAAGTCAAGTGTATGATGTGAATAAATGTGAAACACTCATGTATAGACTGCAAATGAAAGCAGGAAAAGCCAAGTTTTGGGAGTTTTACAGGTTAAAGCTAGATATGCATGCGTGTATGTGCTTGCGTGACATAAGAGGCTTGTCAGTGTGAGAGGACAGCTGCTGAAATACACACAGTTATGTACCAAATGAAGGTGACATCAGCCCTGCAGGGCAGGAGCAGGTGTCTGAGAATGAGTACGAGATAGTTTCTTACTCCTCTGGAGACAGATGTGAGCTGGAATAGAATTTTTCAAGTCTGAACACATTGCGATTCACTGCTTTTACAGGTAAAATTACTACGCGTTCTTGAAAAACTGTCAAGTGCATAATTACTTTGCTCCTTTGTCCAGGTGTACATTTATTTTTACCTCAGCAGGACCTTTCAGCACATTTCAATAGCGGCTCAGTTATCTTGATAGACAGCAGCAGCGTGTGATGTGATCATGAACTGTTCACTCCAGACTCTGTTTGCTCGTCTGTGAAAACAGAGCGGAGCGTCACACTGAGCAAACAGTCACTGCAGCTTCTTTAGGCGCTGCAGTCTGCAGTGGAGATAGCAGAGGCCAAACAGTTTGATCAGACCGTTTAACAAAGAGGAAAACCTGCTTTAATAAACACTAATGTTGATGAATGATTCGAAGATAAGAGGGACAGACTTTTGGTGACTTTCCATGAGACAAGTTTTTTGCTATTTCGGACGTTTTAAAAACAAAATGACACTTGATTTATTAAGTCGTAACTGAAAGCTGGTTTAGTCTTTTAGATTATGTTTCAGTAGCTTGGTATTACACCTGACAGTACTAAGAGCCACTCAGAGTTCTAACATTTAATAGGCAGGTGACATACCAGCAGTAATCTCTCTTATGTTTGACCCGAAATTTCCTATAAGGACCATCTGTACAAGCTCTCATTTAATGACTTTTTTTTTTTTTTTTCTTAATCTATCATGAACATTTACCACAGAGATTTTTCTCACACTTAACTTATGTTAGACCAAAGGTGCGAGTGTGTGTGACTGTCTGCTTTTTTGATGGACTGGTGACTGTCTCCAGCCCCCCATACTACCCTATTTTTGATATAGTGTGGGAAATGGATGGAATGTTTTGGGTTTTTTTCCCACCACCTTATAGGTCTCATATCAAGTGGAGTGACTTAATTTGATGTCTCAACAGCCATCATTTTTAGCTGCCATATACAGTGAATCCATATAACAATCGAAGAACAAAGTCCGACCTGTTCTGACAAATGTTTGCAAAACTGGTCTCTATGTAAGTGTGACTCTGTAAATGCTCATTCTTGGAATCCTGCCTGAAGTAAGTCGTTTCTGGGAGTGGGAAACCCAATTTTCATGGCTGCAATACAAAATTACAGTGGCTACAATCATAGCCATATTAAATAGCACACTGTAATCTTACAGAATATGTTCTAATCCTGTAGTTACTTCATGATAGAGACACTGAAGTAATTATGATTGATAGATCAAATTCTGTTGCATCGCACAACACATTTAGACATATATGCCTACAATGACCGATTTGTAGTGGATATAGTTACATGCATTGCCTTCTTTTGCTCCACTGGAAGAGCTTTGCCAGGACCTGTGTGCTGACATATTTTGTAGAGGACCATCGCAGATTTTGATCTTTTAGTTGCACGGGGAAATGACTGCAGGATTCTTCTAATTCCAGGTATGCTGTTGGAGTGTCAGTGTTTCCATGCAGCCAGGCTCTTTCTTTTGCCCACTGGCACATTGAATCACATGGCATGGCACTCATTGGTGGGGTCTTGTCTCCACTCAGATGCCGGAGGAGCCAAGTCAGATTGATGTACCAGTCACCTAGAGATGCATTCGCATTGTGATCAGAGCAGCCAACCGTCCACCCTTGACTATAGAGGCCTTCACCACAGGGAGGATGCACATTATTTCTTACACACACACACATCAACAGACACAGACTTAAATAGCAAAGGTGATGCAGCAGTCACACGAGCCTTGTCATGGGGCTTCAGTATGTTTGTGCCCCCAGCTAGGTTTCCTGATGTTAAGCCACTCATTAAGCTCAAACCCATTCCCCTTGAACACAGCATGCTCTCAGCCATATTTTTTTAATTAGTTTATTTAGCCTTCTTTATGACTCAAGGATGAAAATGCCTTCCTCTAGCAGTTGGCTATTCTCTTACTTAACTCTGCAGGGGTTTATAGTGTAGCAGGATTTCAAATGACAAGACAAAGGAGATTCAGAGATTCAGCTTCGCTGACGGTGAGGCTGAATGGATTTGGTTGTTCAGTAAAAAATGTGTCAAAATACATTTGAAAAAAAAAAAAACCAAGGGCAAGGATGACGCAGAGTTCCACATGGCAAATTAAAGATCCCATATAGGATATCATACTTTAGAAACACTAATGAGCCTGATGGTCCTCTGTGTATGTTAAAGCACGTTTCTAACCTAATACTTTTCTCTGTATCTACCGAGGATACATTATTGTAATTGCACAGCTATCTGTCTTTTATTGTTCTCTAATGGGCAGTGGATATTTCAATGGACATCCTTAAGGTCACTTTTTTTCACATAATATTCACTGAGCAAATGCATGTTTTAACGTGTATATTTTGAATGTTTTTTTTTCTTTTTATCCAGCTCAAGGTCGCTGTTGGCTGACTATGAGCAAACATGCATCATCAATTATGCATTATCACCTACTTGAAATTTAAAATATGGACAGAAATCTGAGTAAACATTAAAAATATAGAATAAAAAAAAACTAATGCAAGGAGAAACATGCAAACTAAATTCTCTGACATATTCTCACTGTGGGACCAGAGCTTAACCACAACAGCACTGTATAGTCACATATATTTCTTTAAACTTGTAGTTTACTCATTCTAGTAATGTTATTATTCCTGTTGTGGCTTACACAGGACATTGTGCACTTTGCAGCAAGTTATATATAATGCTCTAATCCTGCTGCAAATAAAAATATATTGTATAACACATTTTGCCTCTAGTGCTTGTAGAGTAGAATTCTTTCACACAGAAATCTTTAAAAGATGATGAATTGTAGAATCGAGACTTTATACAGTATTGTGCATGTCTGCCACCGACATTATCTAAAGTGACACACGTTCTTCCATAGACTTAATGAACTGATTGATTTGGTCCTGCAGTCTATTGTCTCTCTTCCTGGAAGCCCCAATGAATTGTACACTTTCAGATGTCTGCCAGCAACTTGCATCCCAAAAAGTAGTTCTCCATCCTCCCTGCTCATCTATGGCATTTAGTCTTTTGATTATTGTTTTATTTGTTTATTATTTTTTTCCGAAAGCTTTTTAGTCCCACGAGTCCAGGACCTGCTCATGTGAATATTCCACATTGTTAGTATTGTCTCCTTTTGGCCACACTTCTCTGGTCTTACAATTTGTTTGATTTGGAGTTAATCTTGATATTTCACAGTGGATGCTGCCTGCAACATTGAAGTCATGTTAAATAACTAACAGTGTTGATGACAATTGTTCCTTTTTCACATTTTCAACATTTATTCATTGTGTTTTATTTTTAACATAGTAAATAGTATTCATCAGTAAAATATAATATATTGGAGTTGATTTATTAATGGAGCTTTGTTTATT
>OMNM01049632.1:0-11064 GCA_900302745.1 Parablennius parvicornis | reverse complement strand
ATAATAAATAATTTCAACAGTATGAGTAAAATAAATGAAAAACTATGGTAATAAAACACAGAAATACTTGTCACTCTGATCAAAATGCATAAGAATAACAATAAGAACAAGAATTACAATAAGAATAATGATAATAATAATAAACAATTTATTTATATGCACTTTTCAGAACACTCAAAGTCACCTCAAAAGGTTTAAAACAAAAATAAACCCTATACAAAACAGAAAAGACACGTGCAATATAATTAAAAGGAGAGCTCATAAAGAGCTCCAAGTGCTGGTGCAACTAAAAACCTGTAGTTTCCTCTGTGTGCAGGAGAGTAAGAAAATGCCCATTGTTTGTGATCTTCCCCGCAAATAAATAAAGCAAGAAAAGAAGAAGAGCTTCAACAATGTGGGATGTTTGAGTCGGTACAGCATGTCATGATCAAATGTAAAAATAAATATGAGGAAGAGAGAAGAACATTAAATGAAGCAGTTGATAAAACAAAATGAGTCTATATTTAATAAATATACTTAGAAGATAATGAGATAGTGAGGAGTCTATTTAGGTTTTTGCAGAGAACAAATTTGATAGGAAGAAATTAGGATAAATTGGACCTGACTGCCTAATGTCGTTCCAACTCCAGCCCAGTAGTTGGCGGTAATGCTCCTTGGATTAGGTAGCAAACTGCTATAAAACACAAAAGAAGAAGAAAATTCCTCCTCCTCCTCCTTCTTCTTCTTCTTCTTCTCCTCCTCCTCCTCCTCCTCCTCCTCCCCCCCCCATGTAAATAAAGTATGAGAAGAAGAAGAGCTTTAAACACGTGTCGATAGTTTTAACAACAGACATAATATCTTTATAATTTCTATGGTTTTAACGGCTGATCGAAGCTTGTTCGACATAGGGCTGCGTTGTCGTGTCGCACAGAGGATATATTTCATCTCCTGCATCAACAATGAGTTCAGTTCAGGGTTTGAGAGATTTTATCAACCAGCGACTAAATGCTGCTGCTGAAGATATATTCATCGTGTTTCAACAAACCATGGTCCAGTTCGAGGAGGAGATTGTTTCTCAGCGCAGATTGCTGGAACTCGCCTGGAAACCTCGTGTCAAGTTGCACAGAATAAGTAAGAAGTGTCCTGTTTAACCTAAACGTAGAAACTATCAGTTGGATTTCCATCATTAAAAAAAGCCAGGCTCATATGCCTATAGAAGCTTAATATATTGATAAATATGGTTTATTTAATGCCTAAATAATGAGTGTTTGTCCAGCACTTATGTATGTTTAGTTGAGTTTTTAATTTAATACTGTTGAAACAATTGATAGGCTAAAATGTTTCTCTGAACCGTTATTTCAAAATCACAGTTAATGTTTTTGGCTGTGACTTCATAATGTGACAACTCAGAAGCAGAAAGTCAAGCCACACACCAAGCCATTTTGACTTTAATTTAAAGCTGTATCTGTATATTAATGATGTAATTAACCTTTCATTTTGAACCATTTTGTCCCTCCAGAGCTCCCACAGAACCACAACTGTACAGAGAAACAGCTCTTTAAAAAAGAAATAAACTACTTTAGAGAGCAGGGAGAACCAGAACCTCTACAGCTCCACGGGGAACAACAAGAGACAGAACCTCTACGGATTAAAGAGGAACAGCAAGAGCAAGAACCTCTACAGATTAAAGAGGAACAACAAGAACCAGAACCTCTACAGTTCAAAGAAGAACACGAAGAACCAGGACTTCTACTGCTTAAAGAAGACCAGGAGGGACCAGAACCCTCACAGATTGAGAAGCATGAGAAACTCTGTACCAGCCAGGAAGGAGAGCAGCTTATACTTAATTTAGAAAGTAATACCTGTCGAGTTCCTTCTGTTGAGGAGCAATGTTACCTGATGAAACCAAAAGAGGTACCGGACACTGAGCAGTTCCTCTCTCATGACTCTGAAGTTCACAATGTGAAAAAACAAATTGACTCGGAATCAACTAGAAATGTAGACCTGAAACAATTTAGCATAGTTCTTGGTGACCGTGTGGACAATTATCCTTTTTTAGTGAAGCAGGATTACTATGAAAAGCTTCCTTGTGAGAAAGCATGTGGTGAAATTGTTAGTAAAAGACATATATTACATCAGAGCTCAAGAACTGTCAGGGATGGGAAGAAAATAATTTGTGAAATGTGTGGGAAATTTTTCCAACATCAGAGTTATTTGTCAGTCCACAAGAGAATTCACACAGGTGAGAAGCCGTATTCTTGTGAAACATGTGGGAAAAGTTTTGGTCAACAGAGTCATTTGTTGCACCACATGAGAATTCACACAGGTGAGAAGCCGTATTCTTGTGAAACATGCGGGAAAAGTTTCAGTCAGCAGAGTCATTTGTTGCACCACACAAGAACTCACACAGGTGAGAAGCCGTATTCTTGTGGAATATGTGGGAAAGGTTTCAGTCAACGGAGTAATATGTTTCACCACATTAGAACTTGCAACAAGAGGAAGTCATGAAAGACAGTAGGAGATCTCATTCTGGAAATCAAGCTTGAGACCAAAATGTTCATGATTCAAACACTGTTGATGAAACTGCTTCATATCTTATCAAAATGTTTGTTTGTGATTTGAATAAATTTGGTTGCGTATTGAATTTTACAGCATCACTTTTCATTTTTATTTCCAACATCACTGAATATGAAAATATACTATACCATATGAAAAATCTTGACTGAGCAGATTTGAACTTTTTTTTCTTTTGTTCAAATTTTTATTGTTTTCTTATTTTTTTAAACAAAATAATTGTCACATCAGTATTTTAAATTAATCCAAATTTATATTATTCTATTCCATTCTATTCCATTCTATTCCATTCTATTCCATTCTACTCTATGGACGCTTCGAGTTTACCATGGCGACAGAAAAAAAACCTGCCTTTCGTAATATCTGATTGGCTCAATGCAACGTTACTCTGAAATTAACCAATCAAAATGTCCCTCGGGTAACGGAAGTCATGTATAGTAGCCAATCAGAGGAGAGAAGGGGCTGGACGAATCGCTGCCAACGTAGCAAACGCCAACGCGGCAGATTAACTATCGTGAAATAAACTAAAATAAAATAAAATAAAACAAACATACAAAGTTTAGATATATTTCTTTGATTATATAAACGAGCTCTGAATTTTAAAAATATTTTGTTGCACGCTCATAGTGTCAGGAGCAGGAGGAGCGAGCGTCGGGGGAGGAGGAGGAGGAGTGTGCAGAGGAGATGTACAGGGCGTGTAAGGAAGTGATCCTGAGAACAACAAGAGGTGTTTCAGCAGCCTTTTCCACTGTCAACATGCCTGCCAAGAAGGTCTGCATCGTGGGGTCTGGAAACTGGTAACTGTGACTTTCTTCAGTGATCTGAACCTGAAACTGATCCTCCAAACTGCGGTTTCTTTTCTGTGTGTTTTGTCCTGCATGTTTGATGGCCGCTGCAGGATCCTTTTCTCATCTTCTCACAGGACTGAAGCTGCATGCAGCAACTTGCACACAGATCTGCTCTCTCTTCTCTCTGTCTGCGTCTTAAACAGCTTTGCTGTGGATCTCTGTCTTTCGTGGAGTCTCTGAACCGGTTCACATTTAAACCTTCAGCGCTTCATACCTAATATCTGCAATAACAATTGTCCTGAAACAGACTCTAAATGTTATTTTTGCTGGAGAAAGAAATGTGTAAGTGAGGCCCTCTTTTTGGAGAAGGATTAGTGAGGAAGGTGAAAGAAAAAACCTGAAAGGCCGTTTTGAAACTGGTAATGAACCAGTCGAACAAGCATTTTGAAGCATTCTCAATGAGATAGAAAAAAAATTGTTTAGCCAGTGTACATTGAGACATAAAAGCAGTCAAGCCACATTTTGACTCTTGGTTGAAAACAGTTGGAAATTTTGCGAAACACCTGCTAAACCATTCATTGTAAGCTGCTGACAAATAGATCTTCAATTTCTTTTCACATGTCCTGTAGTCAGACTTTTTTTAATTTATTTATTTTGGACCTCAAACAGCCTCTTCAGTCCTGAAACCTGCAGATTCTCTGATACGAACCACGTTGGCTGGTTTCTCTCTGCAGGGGGTCGTCCATCGCCAAGATCATCGGACACAATGTGAAGGGCTCGAATCGCTTCAACCCGATGGTCAACATGTGGGTGTACGAAGAGATGATCGAGGGCAGGAAGCTGACGGAGATCATCAACACGGACCACGAAAACGTCAAATATCTGCCCGGACACAAGCTGCCCAAGAATGTGGTGAGCGACTGATCCAGATACATTGGTGTTAGTGAGTTAATTGCAAAGTTTGGTTTGAGACAGGAAGCCGAAACAAAGGTGGAAATCAAAAACAAAGCTAAAAGAGTTTTAAGACAACTAAATTAACCAGAAAGACACTGAAACTAAAAAAAAAACAAACACTGAATTCAAACTGCAAAGGATCCACAGACGATCCCTCTGGTCCCACATGGCGTTAATAAACAAAGAAATAGTGGTGTTTCTAATAAAGATTTGAGTGTGATCAGATGTTTCTGTGGTTCAAATCTCAGGTTGCTGTTCCTGACGTCACGGACGCTGTGAAAGGAGCGAACGTCCTCATCTTCGTTGTGCCGCACCAGTTCATCGGCAAGCTGTGTGACCAGATGAAACCTCACATCACGGAAGGAACCATCGGCATCTCGCTCATCAAAGTGCGAGCCCGTCGTGCTTCTTCAGACATCACGAGGAGTCCTGTGACTCAGAGAGGAAGTCTTAACACGGGAACTTCCTGTTTGTGGCTCAGGGCGTGGATGAGGGGCCGGACGGACTCAAGCTCATCTCAGACATCATCAGGGAGAAACTGGAGATGGAGGTCAGCGTCCTGATGGGCGCCAACATCGCCAACGAGGTGGCCGACGAGAAGTTCTGCGAGACCACCATCGGTCAGACCCCTGATTTATCCACCTTCACAAAATATGGGTGTGTGTGTGTGAGGGAGTTAAATACGTGTGTGTGTTTGGTACAGGAGCTAAAAACGAAGCAAACGGGCAGATCTTCAAAGAGCTTCTACAGACGCCAAACTTCCGGATCACGGTGGTCCCAGAGAGCGACACGGTGGAATTGTGTGGCGCCTTGAAGGTAAAACATTAAACAAACCGTCATCTTTCAACAATGGTTTGTGAGTGTCATCCACTAACAGAGAAGACTCCCCGTTTCCAGAACATTGTGGCGGTGGGCGCCGGCTTCTGTGACGGGCTAGGTTTCGGTGACAACACCAAGGCGGCGGTGATTCGTTTGGGTCTGATGGAGATGGTGGCCTTCGCCCGGCTCTTCTGCAGCGGCGTCGTCAGCTCAGGAACTTTCCTGGAGAGCTGCGGTGTGGCTGACCTCATCACCACCTGCTACGGAGGGAGGAACCGCCGTGTAGCCGAGGCATTCGTCAAGACCTCCAAGGTCTGAATAAAAACACGTCTCCATCATTGTTACATCTATACAGTGCCGGACACTTTCTCCATCTAAATTTAATTTTTTTTAACAAAAAAATAGAAACATAGATCTGTTTTTTTAATGTGTGTGTTTAGTCGATCTCGGAGTTGGAAGCTGAGATGTTGAACGGTCAGAAGCTGCAGGGTCCACAAACATCAGCTGAAGTCTTCAAGATCTTGAAGAAGAAGAACATGATAGACAAGTGAGTCCACAACAACACAGGCGCACACAAATTCTGTGATGCACTGTTTGCAATATCTACGTTTGTGTGTGTGTGTGTCTGTGTGCAGGTTTCCTCTGTTTGTAGCTGTGTATCAGATCTGTTTTGAGGGCAGAGCGGTGGAGGAGTTCATCACCTGTCTGCAGAACCACCCGGAGCACATTTGAAGACAGTTGAACGCACCTTAGCCGCACCGGAACGCACCAGGACTGCACCCACAGTCCACCACCAGCAGGGGGAGAGAGAGCCCCTTATCCTGGGAGACGGAAAAACCTTCAGGAGCAATTCTGACTCCTCTTTTTTAATTTGTCACATTTCAAACTCAAAGGTGCACAGTTTTTCAGTGTTTTACAAAATTGTGTCTATTGTTTGATAACTGTTCAAAACACTTATTGCCTAAAGTGTCCTTGTATGCTTTTAATCTTCAAACTAAGAATCCTCTTTTTGTTTTGTGAGTTCTGATTTATAATTAAAGTGACTTCTTTGAGGTGCAAATAATGTGTGTTTGTGTTTGTATAGATGTGTAAATATGGTAAAAAACAGAAAGTTTTAACACTGTTTAGTTCACATCACTTCACACCCTGCGGACCCCTGGACACAAAGGCCCCGGTGTCATCGAATGGGGGGCTGTGGTGGTCCAGAGAGACTTCCACAGGTTCCCATGAGAACGCAGCGTCCCTCAGGTCTCCTCTCCAAACACACACTGTCATCGGGGCCTTTTTCAGTCCGGCCCCAGAGATCGCCTGATTCAAAGAGAGGAGCCACCTTCATATGAAAGGGGAGCTTAATCACCAGGGTAACACACACACACACACACTGAGGGGCCCTTGGAACAGCATAGGATGGATTGTTTGTGAACCTTTTGAGCTGTGAACCATAAAATGTAAAATGAGCCTTGGCACAAAGAAACATCTCATCAAATGAACTACGGTCCACTATGAACGAGTAGTCCAAACAAACACACCTCTCCTCACCTCTGAAACCCCGTGGTTAACACGATTAACAAGAAAACAATAACAGGCAGGTTCTTGGGTTAGAAGTAGTTGAAGCTGGAGTCAAATTACAAGTAGGGCCATCAGGGATCCACATGGAGAACAGGTAAAGAATGAAGATCCACCCATGACGTCAGCCTGGATTTAGCTTGGAATAAGTTTATTCACATGGACGCGTGGTGGCGCAGTCTGAGGTGGACTTTCACCTCATCCGTCTCCGGGTCCAAATACCGGCTGGGGCTTTTCTGTCTGTGAGCAAGACGCTCTCGCCCACACCAGAAACTCCAAGCGCCATACTGCAGCTGTTCACTGATGGGTCGGTTTGGTAAAGACATTTCCCCAAGAAGGTTTAAAAAGGAATGTTATGATTACATTAATTAAAAAAATAAATGAAATGAATCTTGTTTGCCTAATTTAACAAGAAAAAAATACATTACCAATTAGAAACCTCTATTTCTTCATTATGCTAATTGATCCCGCCCTCTTTACTAATTTATCCAATAAAAATGCAAATTGTTATTAATGCTTTAGTCTGATTGGTTGAGCTCCAGAAACACGGAAATGGATACGGAAGTTAGCGATAGCGTTTTTAAATTTTATGTTTTCTGGCCCAAATGAAGACTAAAATGATGAGAGCAACACTCTTGGGTACGTTTTTGTTACAGTTTTATGATATTTTCTTATTTACAAAGCCTCCTCCTTACAATTATCAAAGTTGTGATATAGAGTTTTAGTAGAAGTCGGCGTGAGGATACGTGTGCTTTTAGAAACGTGACTCCACAATGTTAAGTAGATTTTTGATTTCTTTAAAGTTTTTAAGTTTGAATTGTTTATTTTTATTGTTTTTATTCTTCTTACAATAAACCCCATTAATAACTACCATGTATGTAATAAAAAACTTAGTTAATGTGTTTCAGACCTGATAAAGTCCATATTTTGAGGCCTTGGTGCTTCAGATGTGACCTTGAAGACTTTTTTTCCAGGTAAGGAAAATTTATATCTGTAAACCAGCATAAGTCATAAAGAGGGCTCTGTGACATCATTGAAATGTTACTGAAATAAATATAATACAGTTTTAGAGTGAGAGCAGTGTATGTATATATGGCGGCATAACTACAAAATTGTTCAATGTGGGCAAGTCAAGTCTTCAGCTTTAACAGTTTTAAACTCCCATGACCTGCACATGTTGAGACATTTCAGACAAAGTGTCTGAAATGTTTTCTGGATGAAGTCCTCCCTAAAAATAACACGTTCCAGCTGTAACTTCTGAAGGTGTTATTCACAGCTGGATTGTCACACCTGAGTGTATGTCACGAGTTTCCCCCCTTGTCCTGCATTTTTAAAAATAACATGGCCTCCATGGCTCACATGGCTCACCAAGCTCACACACAGAGTAATAGATTACTCATTATGTCATGCAATGCTATCCACCCCTCTTTTCTGTGTGTCCATCATACAGCTAATTACAGGCCTCTGATCTCGTCAGCTGTCACCACCACACTCTGTTTACATGTCAATGACGGCCAAATGAGAGCTGGTATCCTTCCTCCACTTCCTACAATGGCCTCATTGAGACCAGGAGAGAAAGCCGAGGATGCCACTCCTCATCCCAGCTGGCGAAGACTCAAAGGGCCACCGGGGTCCTGTCCGTGAAATAACAACCACTCCTCAGAGCCTCCTCCCCCTTCACCTCTGTCTTCATCAAGGCCTCGGTTTAATCTGGGCACGTCCACGGGTACGTGCACCAGCCTCTGCCTCTGTCTTTATGTGATGAAGGAGCAGGAAGGAGGCTGCAGTGTGGCGCTGCATACAAACACTGAGTGAAAACACAGGCTGTGTTTGTGTGTTTGCTTGACTCTCACCTCCTCTGACCACACTTTGGAGATTTGGCTCATTGTGGCAGCATGTCCAAAAAGCCAAATCTAAATCTAAAGCAACATTACTAAACAGGTATTCATATTTAAAGGGGTTTGTAACAATGTAAACATATAGCAGTAGAAATACAATTGTATCTTTAGTTATCTAAGTTATTATTTTGGGTATTACCAATATAAACCTAAAGTAGCATAATTGAATAACCAGTTAGAATTATTTGTTTTATTACTAATCTGGAATTATAGCGATTTAACTGCATACTAGTTTGTATGGCTAATAGTTTCATAAACCAATTGTAGGATAACTGGAATATTCATCATTTAGAGTTATGTCTAAACCTATAGCAGTCTCAATGTTGAAATTATTCAAGCTTTTGGCATTTAAACTCTTTTATAGCACAGCAAATAAAATATGTTATGGTTGATAGTAATGCTAATTTAGATTGTGAGGAAATCAAGTAGGTTGACATTTGACAGAAAGTAGACATTGATGAAAAAAATCAGACCCTATAGGAGTAGAACTACATTATTCAGAGTGCTGGCATTCTAAAGTTATTGCAGTGTAGCGAAGGTAGAAGCCATAAATCATTGTGTTACTCTTAGAAAAAAAAAACAAAAAAAAACCCCCTCATTAGTTGATGGAACCTATCCCTGTGCCTCCTACATCAGGCAGAGACAAAACAGCAAGCAACCGCTCCGAGCTCCCTGGGGAGTGCCATCGATTGTCTGAAAGTGATCAGTCTGGAAGTCAGATCAAACAAGTTTTTACAGTAAACGTTACGCAGGAGGCCCAGCTCTGTGAGGAAGCAGGATTTATCCCCTCAGCCTGTCTCCTGTGGACTCACAGCTGCTGACATCGGCACAATCGCTTCGCTCTGATTTGTGGAGACTGAGATCTTCACCGTGTGCACCGGGCTCCACGCTCACATGCACATAAACAAGCTTCCTGGAGCCACTGGTGTGATGGCGGGCTCCCAGTGCAGCCGCAAATAACATCCAGCTAGCATTCCTGCACGTTAGCGTAGGACAAAGAGTCACAGCGGAGATGTTTCCCAGTGCTTGGGGAAGTAGACGAGTCTGAGGCAGAGGATGAGCTCACATGACTGTCAGGTCTGAATGAAGTCTGCCTCCACTGGAAGCTGCGGAGCTGTTTCCATGCTGCTCTCTGTGGTCAGCTTTATGGTTGCTCTGCACTCGGCTGATCCTAAGGGAAGCTCTGAGGCTGAGTGAAAAAGCAGCCAAGCATGTCTGCAACAAGTCTACGCTCCCATCAGCGCCACTTTATCATCAGCAGTCTCACTCACTGTCTCAAACAAGGAGAAGCTGCTCAGAGGCTCACGTGGTGTTTGTTTCAGTCAGATCCAGTTACACCTTTAAAAAGTAGTTACTGTTGATACAGAGTAGTTCCATTGTAAAGATCATGTGTTAATACTTTGCACTTTGCTGTATTATTGTGGTGTTATCATTCGTGGACCTGTCAACACTGTGCGTTGACAACTGGAGTTACATCAGTTAGTGGGAGGAAGATGCTCCATCATCTGAGTGTCTTGATTTTAGACTTGTTTGAGTTTAGTTTTATATTTGGTTTGAGACTTAACGTAGACTAGTTCCAAGATAATTTTAGACTTGGTTTGAAAATAATTGTAGCCTAGTTAAAAGATAATTTTAGCCTCGTTTCAGTCTTATTGTAGAGTTATTTTTGGACGTGCTGTAGATCAGTTTTAAGCTTGGTCTCAGACTGATTGTAGGCTAGTTTTAAGTACGTTTTATCCTTGGTTTCAGACTTGGTTTTGAGTTGTTACAGATGCATTAGATTTAAATGTTCATTAGTTTAATTATCATATGTCCTCCTGCCTTCAGCTGCAGTCTGTCAGGTGGCTTCTGCTTCATTCAGGAAGGAAAAACAGACAAACAAACACAAGTTGCATTTTCATGCATTCAGCAGAAACAGTCAATGACCTACATATTTCTTGCTGCAGCTGAGCTGTGGATGGGTGGCAGGGAGGAATGCAGTGCTCCGAGGAGAGCCCTGCAGAGAGGCCAATGAAAAGCAGAGTGCCGGTGGCGGAAAGAAGCCCACTTGGCAGCCAAGGCGAGAGTCATGTGCCTCCTTTTAAATGAGAGGAGGCTGCAGACACTGCAGGAATGCAGCTCGCTGTGACTCAGAGTCCAACATCTTAGTTAGTTCAGGCAGTGAGAGCCTGCATAGGTCTGCATGGATCCGCACAGGGTCTGCGTGGTCAGCAGGAGTCTCCACAGGTTAAGGAGATGGTTTGCACACCCTGCAGAGGTCTACACAGTCTTCACAGGTTCTGCACATGCACCAGGTTTAAAGTGACTTTTACACTCTGGCTCACACCGTTTGTATAGATATTTAAGAAACATGTGTGAAAGACAGTGAGTTAATAAACACAGTCCTGTCAGCAGCTGCTGGTGATGTAATGTGGAACTTCTCCTGATCCTCCCACCCCACCACGCCTCCTCCTCCTCCTCCTCCTCCTCCTCCTCCTCTCCCCCCC
>OMNM01049631.1:0-11425 GCA_900302745.1 Parablennius parvicornis | reverse complement strand
AATTCGGGTTTATATTTTGTTTTCAAAAAGTTGGTAAAAGCAATAAAGAAATGCACGCTGACAAAGACATAACCTTCCCCCCAACATTCAACAAGCATTTCTTCACATCGATGTTCCTGTTGCTCCTTCAGCAGCTACTAAGACAAGTTGTTATCGTCCGAGAGGAGAGCGAGAACGGCTGAGTCGGTAGAATCCAGACTAATGTTTGTTTCAGGGACTTTGAGTTAACTGCATCTAAAAATGTGTTTAATCAGATTAATAATGGAAAAATCTGCCTTTATTAAATAATCCATTTTTGACTACCTTACATTAAAGCAACACAGGATTCGTCTGGCTGACTATATTAACTATTCAGTGGAGAAAGAGAGGATTTGATTTTCATTAAAGAACATGAATCCTACAGTGTCCCGCGAGCATCGTCATCATCATTCCGGAGCTCATTGTCATTCTGCTTAGAGCTGCAGGTGGATCTTCTGCTGAGGACACGAGTAACAGTTAGAGATCACAGAGAAAGATGAAAGATAAAAGCCAATAAAAAAAAAAACATGGCAGCACGGCAGGAGACGCCGGTGCACCAACACCTCAGAGTCCTCCTAAGAAATGGAAACAGGCAGAGCCAACAGAAATCAGGGCGACACGCTGCCGATATTATAACTGTGAGCTGGCTCAGAGCGAGCTGAGCAGCGGCCTGCTTGATGCTGAAGACTCCGGGTGTGGAGAGGGTACATAACGTCCACCCTGACTGAAGCTGCACCAAATCAAATTAGCACAGACACGAACTGTTCATCAGAACAGCCTCTTCTGTCACTTTCCTAATGCTTCACAAAGACACAGCGAAGAAAACAAAAGATGGCTTTCATTGTGTGGCTTCAGTGAAAGACTGAAAGCTTCCGACTCCGAGCCAGTCGCCACAGAGCGTGACGGATGGGGATTTATTCTCTCAGCTGACACATATAAACTGCTTTACACTTAAAACGGTGGCTTCTGGCGACGCTGAGGAAACGGGATGCAAGACATCCGACGGCCGACCTGCTGCAGCAGCTGCCCATTTTCACTGTACAGTTCAACGAGTCGACAAATGACAGAGACGACGACAATTCGTTGGGAAAAGTGCATAAAAGAAGCTCAAATAATTCATTTTACGATCGGTGTCAGACGTCCAACATCATTGTGTTTTTCCCCCAAAATCGGCTTTGGTCCTGACTTTCAGTGTAAAAGTCCCTCTAGTGGCTCTACTGAGAACAGGTTGTTTCTGTAAGAAGAGCTTCCTGGTGTTTTAGATGAAGTGGTTTCCCTGTTAACTGGTGACCCATTAGTGTCTGGTGTTGCTGTTAACACCAGACGTTAAAAACCGACAGAAATCCGTAGCCGTTCTGACGAACGCCGTTTAACAATATTTACAGTGAAGCTTCAAAGTGTCGTTATCTTTTGTGCCTTATTTTAATCTCTGCTGTTACCAGCAGCAACGATGGACACTAAAGGAAGTCGGCCACCATTTAACTGGGAAACCAGTTAATCCAGGACACCGGTACCATGCGTCAATGTTTACTGTGGATTTATCGCTATGACTCGTATAAACGCCGTCGTTCAGCCAGTTTGAACCAGTATGTGACCCATAAAGAGAAACTCCTGAAGATAGAGAGTTAAAAAGTTTAGTCGTAGGCGTTACAGTTACTAACGAGTAGCTAACGCTAGCTCCTGCTCACTGATACAGTTTTTCATTTAAAGTGAATATATTCAGTATATCAGTGAGGCAGAGCTCTACTACCAGAGGGAGGGGTTACTTCACCTCGTGATGTCATGCAGGGAAAATCTCTAACTGGCTCATTTGAAGCAAACATTCACTAAAAAGTGGAGAAATGAGGGAGACGACAGACTTTCTTCACTTCTGGAGCCCCGTACAGGCTGTGGAGACACAAATTACAGTTCCAAAACCATTTGAAAGTCAATTCTGCACAATATGAGACCTTTAAGTATTAATGTTTATTTACTTACATATTTATGTCAATGCTCTCTGTGGACCCGACGGAAAGCGGTTATCTGAGCATTAAGATCCACTCAATTTGTTTTTCTTGTCGATGGAGGAGCAGCTCCACTTTGCTCTACACTCCCTTCTATCTGCTTCGTCCAGATTATAGCGATAACTTGGGGAACATTAAAGAACGTTAAAAGTTGGCACGAAAACTGGAGAACAAACGGCGTCAAATTCAAGTTAGAATTGTTTTGAACTGCTTCGTTAAGAGCCCGATATGCAACAACAACCCAAACTGTTATAAAGTATAATGTAATAAAACCCAAAAATGTAATAACTGGTTAATAATGTAACAAAAGTTCTTAAAAACCTCAGATATTACATTATGGGGCATGCAAAATAATTTTTACCTAATATTGTAATAATTGTAAATATACTGTAATTATGAATTGTAATAATTTTATTACATCATTAAGCGAGTTAATGATTTATGGCTTGACTTGAACTGCTTCAACTACAATAACACTGAAAGAAAAAGTTTAAAATTTTGGACAATTTGTTTATATGTATATCTCTATACAGTTTATGGTAGTTATGTATGGCTGCTGTTGCTCAAGTCATTTACAGTCTTCTGTTCTATATAATCTATTTCTCCAATTGTCAGTACAAAATAATGTTAAACATTAAACACATTAAGATCACATTCAAATACTTGCTAAATCTTTTTACATTATCGACCAGTTATTACATTTTGGGTTTTATTATAATTTATAACAATGTGGGTTGTTATTACAATCTGGGTCATCATACATATCGGGTTCTAACTTGCCTTCTAAGTTTTATCATCTACAGTCTCTTTTTAAAAAGAGCTAAATTTGAACTGCCTTCTTCTCCTCCTCAATACAACAACACAAGGTTTTTAATAAAACACTTTGTCTTTGCTTTAGGGATTTTTCATTTTTCATTTGTGTACTGAAATTAAAAAAAAACAAATGTTTCCAAAGAAAAATGGGAAACAGAAATCTGCTAATTTCTCACTGTCATCTGGTTTTAATTAACAGCATCTTTACAAAGCAGCAGCTGAAAAGATGCACCAGTATTTGTCTTTCCAGTGAATCCAGAAAGGAGAGACGTATCTCTGGATATACTACACAGCAGGGCTCAGCCTGGACACAGCGGCAGCATTAAGTCACAACAGAGAGATAAAGTTTTTCTGTTCGTGTTGTTTGTGTGAATTCGTTCAGTTGCGACTGGATGTTTTCACGACAGATTCGGCAGCTGGCACAGTTACAGTCCATCCCGGGGGGCAGGCAGCCAAAGCAAATATTTTTCTGTGCCTGCCTCTGGTAGTGTGACTTGTGGTTTCTGGCACAGCGCCGAGGGTCTCGGCTGGTAAAACATCTGTCGTTCCACAGATGACCGGCAGTCACGTCCTTTTCCCTCAGCGAATGTCGAGGAGAATCCTGCTTTTTGCAGAAAATAATTTCCCCTGAGCTATCTGGTATTATCTCCGAATGGAAACTGATGATGTAATGAAATATGGTAAAAGAGAAATCTAGGAAAAGATTGACGTGATGTATGATTGGCTGGATGAGTGTGTCTCTGCGTACACGTTGGAGCGTTTATACCGTCGGCCTAATGAGAAACTGGTGAGACTTTCAGCTGAAGATGAAAAGGTGTTCAAGCCAGAACGCAGAAAACACAGCAGGTTTTCATGTTACCTTGTAGCGCCGCATTACGTAATAAGGGTGCAATGTGTAATGTAACAAATTTTCAACTCATGTAATAATGTCACATTTCGTAATGAAATTATTGAATACATTCAGTAATAAATTGGCACATATCGAAACAATTATTACAAAATGCAGAATAAATGATTGGTTTCATTTCTTAAAGAAAACAGAAATGTCTGGTGGACATACTGATTGTCTTGTAACTTTAAAAAAATCTAAGCTGCAATAGAATTCTAATCCAACTGAATTTTCATTTTTCTCTATTTAAACATAGAAACATGTCTGCAGGCAAAAGGCAACATTACATAATGCACCAATTTATTATATTTTCTTAAAAAAAAAAAGTCAAACACACATTTTGTAAAAACTGTTGCAATATATAACAAGTTATTACAAACATGCAGCAGATTACAAAATTCTGCGTTATTACATAGTGAGCTGAAATGTATAATTTAGTACATGATTACATATTGCACCATTATTACATAATGCATGCTAGAGACCCTCCTCCACAAAGATCAAAAACTCATGTTGCCAGTTACCAAAACCTCCACTGAAAGAAAAACTTTCAACTCAATGAATCTTTTTTATATTAATATTTAAAACCACATTTCCTGGGGGTGCTACGACTATCCCATTAGTAGATACAGCAACATCAAGCTCCTCTCTGGCGCCTCCTTTGCCTGATTTGTGACACAGCAGCATGTAATTGCATGCAGTGGGAAAGAACCCAAAGTTTCCCAGCAGAACGTTCCGTAAAGCGTCATACTACATCTACAGGGATGTCGGGGAATCTTTCATTATATGATTTTAAATGCAAATTGATGTCAAAATGTCCTAAAAATGTCCACCTGATACATAAACATTTCCACAAACTATTTTTTGTTTTTTTCATTCAGCGAGAGTCGACTTGATGTCAGTTGTGGAAATCAATGATTCTCACTGGAGTGGCCTTAAAGGGATACTGTAAAGTGGATGAGCCAATTACTAAATTACAGCTCTTCATTACAAGCTAAATATTAAACTGACTGAGTGTCACAAGCTGATGATGACTATACACTTGAGTATTGATTTTCATTATTGAAATCAAAGTGCTTCACTTCAGGAAATATCAGATGGGAACAAGTAGGCAGTGTGGTGGTCTAGTCTTCAGCACTTTCACTAACCAGCAGGACGGCACGGCTTTAGTTTCACTGGTATTCTGTGTTAAGTCTTATCTATACTTGTGATTATATCAATTCTTTGAATTACTGCCTCACAAGCCTATACGCATTGTAGATTGACCTCATGTTGGATAATCACCAAAACCTACAACCCGAACGTGGTTAAAGCAGTTAAGGTCCTATATTATGCAAAATTCACTTTCTAGTGGATTTTTAAAAGGACTATGAGGTTTTCCCTTCATGACATCACGAGGGGAAATGACCCCTCCCTCTGGCAGTGGATACTGGATTCAGGTACAGCATGATTTTCCTTCTGGGTCAGATTGTGGTTCAAACTGTTTTGGTTGACAGGCGGCTTTCCTATAGAAATAAATCCACCGTAAACATTAGCTCATGGTACCGGAGAGGGGTTGCCAGATCTGACTCACAAACAACGTAAAACCCATCCACCTCTATAAAAAAAAAACAGCTTAAATCTCAACCTCTGTAGAAACTCAAGTTACACCCATGAAACTGTTGCATGCATAATAAAGAATGTCATTAAGTACACAACTGCACTTAAAGAAGACGGACACAGAAACCACCTGTTCTCAGTAGAGCCACTAGAGGGACTTTTAGACTTAGACTCAGGACCAACGATGATTCGGGAAAATATCAATGTCAAAGGTTCAACAACATTGTATTTAAAGTATGTTTGTTGAAAACCTGTATAACATGGGACCTTTAAATGAGCTTTAACAGTGGCCCTCCAGAATTAATTATGTCTTTCACATATTGACTTTCTTGGTTTATTTTTTTTTGGTCCAAAGTCTCCAGATCATCATTTTCTACAGAATGCATTTCTAATGGGCAGATGTACACGAAAACCATATAAATCTACTACCCACTAAAATCCATTGACCCTCATGCATTTAATTCCACCGTTTTCTTGTTGTTGCTGTAGTTATTTGTTTGTTTATGAATATTTTCTCGTTCACCATGACGGGCTGATGAAACGCCTACAGTCCTGCTTCCTGTGAGGGATGAAGAAGATCCTCTGAGTTCTCCCTCCAGATTCCTCATTTGAGGTCAGAGCACAGATTGAGCATGACCGTGAACCCCCCCCAGAGCAGATGGTGCCCCAGAAACTCAACAGAAACTCATTCTCCAGTCGTTCTCCAAGGCCTGTTGGAATTCCTCAGCTTCCATCGCACACTTTGTATCTGCAACAATCCCAGCCCAGAGCGCTTTTAGCCTGCCGTTAACCATCGGCTGGATGAGGAGGTTCCTTCATCAACCAGACAGTATATCTACCCCCCTCCGTTTTCCTCCATCACCCTCCTGAAAGTGACCACCTGAAGTCACCAAACAAGACGACGTCTATTCTCACAGTTCATCTCCATTCATTCCAAGAAGCCAAACGCCCTGAGGAACCCTTAGATTTGCTCCCTGAAGCAGCAGAATCACAGTTTCTCTGGATTGGGACCAATTTGTATTGGAAAGCCAGTTTCTGTTGAACCATGATATTCACTTTGTGGGTTTTATGATGTCTATATAAATTAATGTGACTCATTGAATAACACTGTGTGCTGGAATTAATGCCATTTTAAGTTCACTCAGATCAGGGTTTTCTTAATGAATTGAAGAGAAAAGAGAAACGGGAATTCTTCCATCGCACTAACCAACACTGTGATGCTGCAGTGCTGACAGCTGTCACATGAATGTTCGCAGCCCACTTTGACACGTTCACACCAAAAGTCTGTGGAACGAAGCGACAAATCGGCAGCAGACATTGTGATATGAACAAACGAGGCAAGCGTGAATGATTCCATTTCAATCGGAAGCCTACTGGTAATGATGGTGAATGGATGTTTACTCTATAGGAGGCTGAGGGACAAGGAACTTCAAGTATTGAACATTTTTTTTCATCATGGTGAAGGTGCAACATTTGTCAAGTTATAGAATTATTTGGCTCATGTGACCGTCTTGTGTCACACTGATCTATTATCTTTTTTACCGAGTTGCAGGAACTTGGAATTCCGCCCTTACTCTCAAGCCACGTGTTTGGCGTCGATGCGATTTGCATTGAAGCGAATGGACTTCCTCGTATTTATCACAACAAAAGAGATGTCATTTCACACACATATAAATATATACACATTTTTTTTATAATTAAAAAAAGGATAAAAAAAAAAGTACATTCCAAAGATCCATTAGAAAACAGGTAATGTATTTTCAGGTTCATTTGAAATGTTTATGGTCTGGCTGGTCATAGACTGATTCTCACCATCTTTGTTTATCCAGATAAAGATCTTGCTAATCATCTAATTCAGATTTTCAGTGGCCCAATGATCCATTGATCCATCCATCTCGTCCAGGGTGGTGAGGAGATGCAGCTGATCCCAGCTTACTATGTGTGAGTGCAGCAATCTGTGCAGGAGACATCAAGTTGCTGGGTTTTCCCCGACAGGAATCACCCGGCGACGTCACCACTTCTCACTGGAGCGGCGTCACTGGTGGTAAAAGCCTCGGGGCCGGAGGCGACAGTCCCCGCTGAAGCGTCTGCTGCGCTGTGAAGTTTGCGTGAAAAGCGTTTTGACAGTGTCCTCTCACTTTATTAACACTGCGTCACTGCTCGCCCACGGACGCCGGCAGCACCGAGCCCTTTTCCATCTCCCTGATTGGATGATTCCTGGTGAGCGGGTGCCACCACGTGTAGGCCGAGGTCAAGAACTCCCGAGTGCTGGAGCCACTACTGGGAGCGAGGAGGAGCAGGTAACGTGGAGAGACGAGCCTCTGCCACCGCGAGATAGAACGTTGATATCAAGACTGACCATAAAGGCTACAGCCGCCAGAACCTACCCCAGTACATCAGACTCAAGGTGCATGCTGGGTAGGGATTCACCAGAGACGATCCAGGACGTAGTAGCAGGGTGCAAGTGAATGGCAAATTCTGCACTGAAGGACACGTCAGTGGTGACGTATCAGACCGGGTGACGGTGGAGAGGCTTCTCTTTAGCATACGCTGCGATGCAGAGCTCTGCTGACGGCCAAGAAAGTCATTCCATTACGCTCCATTAGGACACAATTCTTTTACAGTGTGTTCCTACGCTCGGGACTGAACTGGTGAAAAAAAACTGAAAAAAAAAAAGGCCTTGTTTGCGGCTCCATCTACAAAAAAAACCCTGAAACTCAAAAACCTGGATTCACTGGACTCTTTTAAAAAGTTGCTTAGCGACTTGGAGACAGAAATCTGTCTGCAGATGTTTTGAATGATGGACTTTGATGATGCAATTTGCATGTTTTTCTTTATATGTTTTATGTGCCTGTTTTGTCCAGAACCTTAATGTACTGCTCCCTGTCAGCCAGGACACTCTTGAAAAACAGATTTTTAATCTCAGTGAGGTTTTTCTAATAAAATAAAAAGTTAAATAAAAAATTATTTAGAAAACACATGGAGCTTACAAACCTTTGACCAGTTAATGACGGGACTGGACTGAAGTTCCCACATAAACAATTTTAAAGCAAAGCAGTGTCCCAAATTAACCTTTTTTCCTCCCCAGTTGACCTTTGTCTAAGCCCCGCCCCTGAACACCAAGGAACCAATAGCATTCAATTCCTAACTTCACAGACTCTGACAAACTATCTGACCTCCGGAGAGAAGCAACAGAGCCGGAGACACTTTTATTGTTTTCTGGGCTGTTTAAGTCATTTAAGATTCAAAAATGGTTCAACACAGTTCCTGGAGCTCAAGCAGCAGCGATACGAAGTCTCGGGATGAACAACAGGGTTCATTTGACCACATTTCCCAAACAAAACATGAACAAATGTCTCCTGTGGATTAAGCAACGGTAACTAAGGGGGCGGGGCTTAGCCAAAGGTCAATCAATACCTTGTCTCTGGATGCAGACAAAACAAAGTGGTTCTCCTGTATCTAATAAATGTTGACACACACACACAATCTGTCCAAAAACTATTTCTGCATGGTCTCATGAACATTGTCGTTCCGAAGACGTTAAATTGAGGAAGACGTTGACTCACTGGTCGTCGTCCTCTCATCCTGCACCCGCAGCTCCTTCGTTTGTCGCTTCAGCCTCAACAGCCCCTCCAGCGTTGACGTCCTCCATGTCTGCCCGTCAGTTTCTCCCTTCTCAAGCGACCTCTTCGACGAGCTCCACCTCCCATAATGCTCTGCTTCACAGGCGTATCGTCCCACGTCTGACACCACTCGTCGTGAGGTGAGGGGCTGAAGCCGCGCTGCAGAAGAGAAGCTGCGGGTTAAAATTCAAGTTTTATTGGAGAGATTTCATCCTGAACAACAAACAAATAAGGAAAAACAAGGAAATAATAAAGTGGGAAAACACGATCTTCTATGATCTCATGAGCTGAGCTCAGCTGAGCTCTGTGGCCTTCACCGGCGGCCATTTTCTTTTCCCCCACATCACTTCCTGTACCTTCCTATCACCGCTTGGCTCAGCCTCCCGATCCTCACTGGCCAATCAGTTGAGAGCAAAGAGGAGAGATAAAACATCTTCAAAGAAAATTCAACACTTTTAATTGGAAAAAAACATGGGTTTGGATGTCTGTTGACATTTTGTCATCAGAGAACGAGTCAAGTCAATAACGGATCATCAGGCAGTGCAACGGGATTGATTCTGTCCTGGAAACTGAGTTAAAACACACTGTGGACAGATTATCGGCGTCGTTCATGAATAAATCTTGAGCTCCTGAGGTTTAAACACATAATATCTTCTTTTTCTATAATTTCATACATCATGACAAACAGTCTTCCACTGTGCCGCCCGATGGGCTAAAAGAAATCCCCCTCATTGGGTTCCAGTGTGCGGTTCAGTGTTGAGAGATGATCACACCACTCAGAAGCTGTTTTTTATCAGCAGGTAGAGTTGGCAGCTGACGGATCAAATCAATTCCCGAGGCTTGATTTGACTCTCTTGAGCCGTCGCCCTGATTGTGAGTGTACAATGCGTCGCTCTGAGTGATTGAATGGCTGCTCCCAAAATGCTAGTTGGAGTTTTAAGGACCGTTTGAGAAGATTTGTAAACATGGAAAAGTGCTACACTGAGCTTTGGGATGCAGGCAGAGGAAAACAAAACAAACCCTCCCGGTAGCGGAACACGGCAGCTTTTGTTGAGCCAGTGATCTTTTCCAAAGAGTATCTGGACAAGCCAACGTCCTTAGATTTTGTGTGGACAAATGAAACAAAAAATACAGCTTTCTGACATTAATGCCAAGAACGAAATGAAGACCTGACAAACCGTTGAGCATGGTGGAGGAACCATCATGCTGCGTCTGGTATTACAGGACTTGACTGCATCACAGAAATCATGAAATCAGAGAATTAGAGAGATTTTAGAGTGAAATGTCCGACCCAGTGTAAGAAAACTTGGTTTGAGTTGGAGCGAGACAAAGACCAAGAGGAGACGTTTAAACAAACGGTTGTTAGAAAAGGAAGAAATGGACCATTTCAAAACATCAGCAGCAAGTTCTGATCTCAATCCCACTGATTTGGTTTGAGCTGAAATCTGCTCAATGTTAAAGATTTTGAACAAAGGAAAGTTTATAGAAACATTAGGAGGCCGTCATCACCCCCGAAGAGTGCGAAACCAAATATTAGACTGCTGCTGTTACTGCTGCACATGGATTGTTTTTTTCATGTTTCTTCTGTAAAATATGAAACAAGGCTACAGCGCTGCTCAGGAATGTGCTCATGAATCAAAGTGTGAAGGTGAATACAAAGTCAGCACTCCGTCTTTCACTATTTCAGCACAAACAACATAAAACAAACTCCAACTTCTGATTAATCCTCCTCCTCCCTCCCTTAGAGGGAGTTTGTTTTCTTTCCACAGTCACTCCGTTTGCTCGTATGGATTTGTCGAGTTTCCCTGTAAGAAGCAGCTGAAATGACTATTTGTTGCTCTGTAAATGACGTTGAATTGAATTCTCACATCACAGAGTCACACATTAATACACTTTCTCAATGATTCCCGTCCAGTCCTGCAGAGGAGACGGGAAGACTGGAAATCCGGGAACATTTTTCTTTCTCCGTTTCAAGTACACAGACAGTAATCACGTCACATTATCATTCGCTCTCCGTCTTCCTGGACGTCTTCTCGGGAGGCAGAGACTCAGACAGTTCATGTTACAGAAAAATGCCCTTCATTTTCAGGGATGGACAACAAAACCACGCACACCGAGAGCGGCTTCATTAACTGAAGAGTCGGCCTGCAAACAAAAGCCAACAAGGGCCGGCGTGTCATGTGCTCGTTAGCCGGCGCCGCGTTTGTTCCGGCGTTTCAGGCAGAGAAGATAATTAGTCAAGAGAAAAAGAACCGCACCAATTACCTCCGTGTGGCTCCATTTCTCCGAGCCTCACCGCCACCTCTTTGTACCAGACGGCTTCACTGCTAATTACTCCTGACACGCGTGACCAAACCGGGCTGAGCTCCTCCAGGCTCACCGCGGCCGCGCGCGGCAGAGAGAAGTGACGCACATTCAGACCGAGGACACGCTCTGCGGGGGATCAGGCACTTAGAACTTTCACAACGAGAAACACATTT
>OMNM01049629.1:11058-35968 GCA_900302745.1 Parablennius parvicornis | reverse complement strand
CATGAGCCCTCACCTGAAAGCCAAAGAACGTGAGCGGGCTTGTTGAAAGAGGCAACACACATACACACACACACCCGCATATCCACACACTGATGTCATATCCTTCATCTCTGAAGCCCCAGAAAGTAGTCCACTGTGGATAACTTCACCTCTCGGTGGATTACAGTAAATAAATTAAGAAGCGGAAGGCTTCACAGGAAGAACCTCGACGATCTCCTTGGTTCCTAAGCAGCATAGTGGCTTTTTCCATCTCTGTTCCTCCTTCCTCTTCAATCCTATTTAGCTATTTGCCAAGATACCCTGCTGATGACCAAGTTGCCAAACCTGCCAGCTCATAACTTAGGTTTTTTTTTTGTTTTTTTTTTACACATTACTGGAAGTGTTTTCAGGAAGTTCTGCAATGAGGTCGGGGTATTTCCCCATTCCTGCAGTCGCTTAAACTTCTACCTGCCCTTAAAAAAAATGACTGATTTTTTGCTGATCTGACTAACCACACTGAAGTCAGTGACGCTGCGACAAGCACTGGTGTGAAACTGACTTTCTGTGGATCGCAAACAGATTCAAGTCTACTCACTCCTAATAAAGAATATTTCAGAGTATTACAGCTGCCGTTATGTTACCTGACGCTGGTTGTGGTTGTCGTCATTTCCCGTTAGGTTTGAAACTAAATAATTGTCGATTAAATAATATTTTTAACAGGCTGAAAGGAAGTGCTACATCTGCCATTGGATAACGAAATGTGCCTTTGTTGGAAGTTTGTCTTAAAGCGTTTTGTTCTGTTGGGAAAAGATTGTTTTAAATGTTTGTTTTTCTTGATGCTCGATATCTTTTAGTTTTATATGATTTTATTTTGTTTTCCATCCCAGCCTGTGGGTTAAAATTTGGGAGCAATTTATTTGAGTGTAACCCAAACCAATCGGTAATTGTGTATCAATTTTTCATGGGCTGAAAGTGTCAATAGCATTTCATTCAGTGTTGTTTTCTCCCTCCATCCAAAGATGCACTTTATGGTTTCATCAACAGATCCACATACAAATCTAGAAAACAGGCTTAGTAGTGCTCAAATGTAAAATGTGACTTTCTTTAGGCGTATGATTTCAATTTTGTTTTATTTATTTCCACCATTATTATCATTATTTTAGCCCCAAGATCTCCCAGTTTTGGCTTTGGTTTGGTTCAAGAAGAAACGTTACTGTAAAGAGGTACAAATGAAACACCAAAGTATGGTTTACATTTTCTATCACCTTGTCATTTGCAAAGTGCCTTCATTATTTCAAGTGTTGATTGTTTAAAAAAAGAGACAAATAACTCCCTTTATCGCTGTTTGTGTCGTCTTTGATTTCTGAACACTTCTCTAGCTCTCAGAAAACCTCTTGACCAAACGCCTGCTGCTCCTCTGACGAGCTTTTTATTCTGCGTTCTGCTTGAAATGTAAAGTCCTGATGACAGTGATGATAAAGACAACTGTGGATCACTATTCTGTGTATTTCTGCTTTTAATTTCTATCCAAACCTTTGTGGAAAGTGAAATTTAAACCAAGATAAGATGCATAGAAGTGACTAAAAAGGAAGTTTAGATGAGCAGATTAGAAGCGTTTTGAGATTTTCATAGACTCAAAAGAGTAACTTTCAAGTTCTCAGCAGTGGAAGTTTGCTATCTTTCGAAAGAAACTGGAATTATTTGGTCACACAAAGAATAGAGAAGATCTACTTTTACATGAAATTACATATTCGCCTCATCGGCTAAATGCATTTCTGTTATAATGATAAACACTAGTTGTGTGCCAAAGATGCCATATCAAAATCAAACCAGGATAAATATCAATGAAGCCACAGACGGTAAAACTCCAAGTGGAATAAAAACATTCAAACAATTTAAGTTTGTTTAACCGTTTTTTTTTTTTTATTTCCTTCTTAAAAGTGTGGCTTAACTTTTAAGTTGTGATCTATTGCAACAGTGTTATATAATATACAGATAATCATGTATTTTGTTCAAAATAATTAACCCTTTCCCTCTGTTAGTTTTTTTGTTTATAGTTTTTGTCTTTTTCATTTTTTAATACCTTGAACTATCCAGATCGATTTACTCAGGGGAAATGTGAAGTTAAACTTCCCTCTTTTCTGTGTATCCCCACTTAATTATTTTTCCTACTTAGGGATTAACTTTATATCCCCTTCATAGCAATTAAAGCTACTTCACCAGCTGGCCAAAAATATAACTAACACACACACTTTTTGAAAAAAAAAAAAAAAATAGAACGTGCAATAAAAACATTCAAAAGCTATGTGACACTGGACTGCTGAATCATGAGTGGAATTCACCTGATTAACTCCAAAAATGACGCTGCACATGCTTTACTTCCTTTCGTTTTGGGGAGTGTTGGACTTCCTGGGAAGCCTGCTTGAAGTTTTTCCTGGAAGAAGCTCCACAACCACGGAACCTGTTAGATTTGTGGTTTTGCACTCAGGCCTGTTTTATACAAGTAATTTTGAAGATGAATACAGTTTTGTCATTTGGAAAATTTTTAATATGTTCTTCGTCAAAAAGAAAAAAAAAAAAAACACATGATACATGCCGAGATCGGGAAGTGGAATAAATTAAGTCTGGCATGAGTGCCACCCATCTGTCAGCCCTTCCACTGGTGTTGAGTAGACCCGAAGGCACCGTGGTGCTATTACAATATCAGATGGCACAGTGTAGTGGTGACATACTGGCTGGCACAACTGTGGGCTGATCTTTGTTGCCAAAACGATTGCTAAAGCATCTGCAATCCTGCAAGTTTCAGGTAAAAGGTTAAAGAAAAGAAAAACCAAACTCAAAAAAGATGTATTTTCTTCTCAGCTCTACTTAAATGAAACCACTTCTTCATGCTAGTGTTCTTGCCCTCATGCTCCCCCGCAGCCCTACAGTATTTTGGCGGCAGCCTAAAAGGCCTTCTTGGCTAATTGCATATGGAGCAGGATCACTTTACCTCCATGCCCTGGACCTCAGCCTCCACACTCTTCTTGTCACTGGCAACCACACTGTACCAATCTCCATTTTAAAACGGCAGGGTCAATTTCCACCCTGCTGCAGCATCTGGCTCTGCAGTTTAATTGCTAATGCGTCTCCTGTTTCTCCGGCTCTGGACGTCTGGGCTTTCCTCTCCACGACCCCCCGCCCACCACCACCACCCCCCATCTGTGTACAGTCTTACGCCTCAAATCTTTTCCTTTCCTTCCATGTGACGTTTTCTTTCCTTTCCCGTGCTGCATTCACAGCCTGGTGAAATGAACGAGACAGGCATCAACCTCCGGTGCCCAGGTAGCGATGGTGTGAAGTTTAATAGGTGACAGCAATGAAGGCCCTCCTGACAGGAGGACAAAAGCAGTGGGGTGTTTGATTCACTTGTGAACTGTGTAGACCGTTATTCAATTCCTGCTTAAGTATTAATAAAGGCTTTACACGCCAGGGGGAAGGTCGCAAGACGCAAGTGCATGCTTGTGTACCTTGCATGCGTATGCATGTGTCTTTTGAGTGCACGAGCTAATTCTGGGCTGCTCATTTTTCTTGTGATTGTGTTAGTGGAGAACAGTTAAGACTTTGGAGACTGATGAGCATCTTATGTAACGTGAGTATCGCAGGAAGCTCGGAGGGGGAAAGGAGACAGATGCTATGTAAGCTTTTCAAAGGTTCCTGCAGGTGGAGGAGAGGCTCCCGAGGTTCTGGCCACAAAAGAGGAGATGTGGTAAGTCACAATTTATATTCTTTGAAATAGTCAGTTACAATTAAGATCTGTTTAAAACAGTTTGTTTGGTATACGTTACCTACTTTACTTTTGATTTTCACATCTATTACTTTTCTACATATGTATATGTATGTATAAATCCAACAGCAAATCAACACATTGTATTAAAACAAAACTCAAAAGTGTAGCCATCGACTCATTTAAATGCATATAACTGGATTATTGATGGATAAATACCCTCGGTCTTATGACCAGATTAAAATGCTAAAACCTTGTCAATAAGTACTGAAACCAGCATCTTAATCTCAATTATTACTAAAGTCCAATCTTTGATAACTTTGAAATGAATTGTTTCGCATTAAAAATAAGAATGTAATTCTTTGTGTTAACACAAAACAATAATCACTGCTTTGTGTAATATTGTGACATTTACCGACATTTTCCTAAGATTTTACAAACTGGAAATGGCAATTTCTAATAGCTATGTAGTAGCTAAACTAAAATATCAATATATTTAACATTTCTTCAACTACGGATATATAAGATATTGTTCTCATTACTACCTTGTCTCTGCATTACAATGTTTTTTTTTTTATAACCTTGTTTTCTTTTTCTCACTCTTTGTTTTTATAATTCTGACTAATATCAACTCAGGTGCACACGCCCCTTCCTTAAGTAATGCTGCTGCACTAATACAGAGAAGAAACATCCTCAGAAGGATCAGCCCTCACCAGTGCCCACATGGACCAGGCTCCTCAACCTGCACCGCAGTTCGAAGTGGATGTGGACCTGGGCTTTGCTCTCTTCTTCCTCTTCCTTCTGTGTTTCTTTCTCCTGGTGACTGTGGTGCGCTGCGCCCAGACGGTGGTGGATCCGTATGGCTCCATATCTACTTCTACTTACCAGGAGGAACAGATCACCTGAGAAGGAGAGACTCTGGAGGACAATTTAAATCATGTTATCAAAGGCATACAAGTTTACAGATCACGCACAGCACAACTTGTGCCACTTTGAACAAAATACCTAATTGTTACAACCCGTTTACTGGAGTCAAAACACATGCCTGTGGTTGTATTTGAGTGTTTTTTCTTTAATTCCTTTTGAATAGCCTCTGGGTGGCTCACTGATGTTGGGCATCTTTCCAGAAATGAGTGGGATACACCCACAAAATCTGTTTCACACAACAAGAACATTCCACTGGCCTTTAAAAGAACTTTGTTGACTTACACTTCTTATTTGTTTCTGACAGTGATTTGAGATCTTTACAATGTGTCTGCCAATATTTGTTAAAGTCTTGTATCCACACACAACTCAACAACAGCTAAAAAAGGATTATTAACAATATAATTTTAAATGGGTAAACTATTTGTAAATGTTTCAATCTACGCATTGAATCAATTGCACCCTCTGTCTCACAGGAGTGATAAACAACGAATAAACAATTTAAATGATCAACAATTTAAAAATACTTCAGGACATGGTTTATAATCAAATAAGATACTTAAGGAATATCTCATCTTGTCTCATTTCGTCTCATCTCATCTCCTCCTGCTCTTCAGTATTATTTAAAGAGTTTCACTGGGTATTTCTCTTGCTGATAAAGTTAACAGAAATAAGGCTTTTATGTCACTAAAACGTTGTTTATTCATGTATTCATTTATTTATTTACAGATTATTGTCTAACAAAATAGTAATACGCTTTCCCATGCACAGAGCTGGTGCAGTTCCACCTCCTATGCGCAAGGTGGCGGTAAGCCGGCTGGTAACTTCCGCTCTTATATTAATCAGAAGAGAGGAAGTACTGTCCGTGTTATATGGTGCTTTGTAAAAAGGGGAAGACAAGGTAAAGGAAACGTAAGTTCAAAACAGAACCGTCCAAGTTTTTCACCTCTACATTGAGCACATCTCTTGACGTTACTACACTGAAGTGCGTGTTCGTTAATAGAGTTTGCAAACAATTTTAAAGCAGAATCCTGCATGTTGTTAAAACACTTTAGTGATTACTGTACCGTGATAAGTTGATGTGCATGTGCGTTGATGGCTCAGCCGGTCTGCTTTGGCCTTAAACTCCCTTAAACGATTTAAGGTATTTGATTAAAGTGTGTGTGGTGGTGGAAAACCAAATATTAGTTGTATAGAAATGCAATATACCTATATACAGATCACTTCTGCGGCCACTCTTTACTATTTTTGACTATGGAAATAGGACGTTTGTTGTGTACTGTGGTGTACCGCTCCAGCTGCTACTACAACTAACGGTTACTGTCAGAATTAATATGCATTCATCCATTTATTGTTGTTAAACACGAATTGTAAGACAGGCAAAGAAAGACTAATTGGGCGAACCGAAGGTTTAGATTAAAGATGCTTGAGTCAGTAAGTTCCGAGATAAATTAATTTGCTGTCAATATTAATAATTTTACCGGCATCCATCACACTGTCCATATACTGATATCAATATGTGTAACCATACCAATCAGTATGAAGCACAATCACTGTGGTCCACAAAAACCTATTTAGTTCAAATCTCGTTGGGCTATTACATCCCCTCCAAAATACAAAGGGAGATCCTGCAATCTTTATGAGCAGTGAGCAAGCGTTGGTGAGTGTTGTAAGGAAAAGGAAGACATCTCCATCAGATTTTGACTCCAAGGTGGCTTCTTTCTCCATGCATCGGTGGGAGTAAGGAATATGAAGAGAGAAAAACGACGGGCCGAGAGCAACTAACAAATTGATGTCAGCAGGCCACAGGCCTGATGAGAATAAGAAGGAAACATCTCAAACTTCCAGTTTGACTGTTAATGATCATGCAGTAAGGTGCACACATCTGAGATCATAGACTGCATGAGAGAAAACCTCAATCACAGTCACGTGTAATGGTAACATCTATGTATTGATGGTGAGAAAAGTGGAGAAGCTCGGTGCATTAAAGAAACTTTACTGGTGATGGTCACATCAGGATAATCTGGGAGTGTTGGGAAGCTGATGATTTTCACACCTTTGCATTCACACCAGCTCTGTTTGATCAGCAGCAGAGTTCACTCCAAGGACTCTCCAGGAAACCCTTCTTTGGCCGTTTTCTTCTTCTGATATACTGTTAACTTTGTTTGTTTAAAATTACTACCCAAAATGCAGTACGCTCCACACCACATCCTGTCGCTACATCTGCTGGAAAGTCTGCAGATGGTTCACTTAAAAGAACCAAGAGCCACGTTTTCAAGGGATCAGGGGTCATTCATACATGCCCAATCAAAGTAGAGTTACTCAGATAGTCCCCGAAGTGAACTCTAGTCCGGATCAAACGGGGCTGGTGTGAAATCACCTTCATTGAACACTGTGTTGTGGCAGTGTGCATGCCCCGATGTTAGCATCGAGGCTAAAAGGCACAGAAAATGACCACAAGTGGCTGTGAATTTTCTTTTCAAAGGCAAACTTATTCGTAGTCATGATGTGAGTGTGTTCTTCTTGGCCAGCGAATGTGAATGAGGTTCCTACCAAGCCTGTAGCAGCTTAACATGAAATTGATCCAGGGTGTCTTCAGTGAATTCTAACCATCAAATGGATGATTTTTGAACTTCATCCTGAAATAAGAGATTTTGTTAGCCTTCTTAACTTGAACCTAGACCATTAAAAACTCTATGATCATTCAGTGAAGGAGACTGTGAGGTAAAAATGGGGCTAACGGCTCTTTCAGATGTGCTTGAGACACATGAATCAAAGCTGTCCAGCAAAGCTGCTTCATCTGGGAGTATTTGAAGATTTGTCGCTCAATAAAGGAGACCAACATAAACAACAGATTTGTGAAGTCAAGTTTTACTTGTAGTAAAGTATGTAGATGTGCAGGGTGAAGAAGTAAGGGGTCAACTCAAGAATAAGTCAAAATGGAGTTTGTTTTAAGGAGGCAGATAAACTCTGAGTTCATTCTCCATGGACAAGCCAAGGATGTTTTCATGAGAACATTCTGAAAAGGGGAGTTATGAAAAACAGTCGCAGAGTAAAGCGACTATTAGGACATTTTCAAGGTTACAGCTGCAGTTCTCAAAGGTCTGTTCCTCAGAGTCGGACAGCAATACAACTCAGGACATTTATACGAGAGGAAAAGAGTTTAATCCGGTATTTTATCATCAGGGAGTCAGAAGATAAGTTCTAGTCTAATTTGAATTGCTTTGCCCTCCAAATCTTTTTAGGATCATAGTTTTTTTTTTAACTTATGTATTCTCTATATTTAGTAATAAGTGTGCCCCACATGTCCACTTCAAGAAGAGTAGTTTTTCCCAACATGTGTGTATATTTATTATTATTATTATTATTATTAGACAGGTTCATGTTTTTCTTTGATTGTACATACATTTGTTATTTACTGTTAATTCTGGTGTCAGAACTTGCTTTGACATTTGTACATGTACTAAACTAAATAAATTCGCTAGATATTTATGTTCTTAAGTGGCTTTTAAAAAGTAAAAATTTGATGATTTCTGTAAAATTGTTGAACTTTACTTTGGAACATGTGTACTATAAGTTCACCCATCTACTCCCGACATAATTTCATATGCTCCCATAAATTCTGTGCCTTAATTTAATTAATTAATTTAATTTTGCAGTGGTGGTCGGAATGGACCCACCCAGGAGTAAAAGGTTGAAGTGTCAGGGGTCAAACCGTGGTAAGTTCGAGACTACTAAGCGTTGAAGGTGTGATGCGGTTCGTATCTGTGAAGGCAGGTCAGACAAACTTTTTTTTTTTTTTTTTTTTTTTTGCTTTGCAGTCCCTGTGGTAATGTTGTACCGACTTCCTGTTCATAAGCTCAGTGCTCTGCGTCCACCAACACCTCAGCAGTTTTACAGTGAAGCCGAGTCCCCCAGCAGCTCCGATGTTGACGTGACGTGGGAACCAGAAGGCAACTCCAGTGATTCCGATTTCTTGCCTGCAAGTAATGTGCCGAAACGTGCCGATAAGCCGAAACATGCTGATAAGCCAAAAGATGCTGAAGGACAACAGACAGAGAAGACAACAAATACGACGGCAACAACAACAAAAACGACAGCCGCTTCACAACCATCAACCACTAATAGCAGCAACAACAAAGGTAAGGCCTTCACAGTTTGTTCGGCTATTACAGGTTTCACTTTTCCTTATTTTTTGTTTGATTGTTTTTATTGTTGGTGTTCTGTTCCTGAAAATATGATCTAGCCACCACACCAGCAAACAATTCCCCTATGATCGTATCATCGGTTTTTTCCTATGGCTCTGAAGAAACCAAAACAAACCGCCCAAACTTGCCAGAGGTGGAAGTGAAATTAGACATGGAGGTGCTGGCCCGGAAGAGACCCATGAGATGGCTTCAGGGGAAAGTAATAGAGATTGTTGAAAAGGGTAAGATAAAAAACAAAAACAAAGCCAATATATCCCACAGTGGCAAACTTTGAATGTGGTTTTGTGGTGCACATTAAAAAGTTTGAAGGCAGGATATAGAATAATGCAATAATGATATAAATTAATTAAAGATAATGATGACTAATGGGCTGGATATTGATATTAAAATCTCCTGTTTGCTAATTTTGAAAAACTTGAAAGAAATCACGCACAAGCAAGCATAGAAACTTAAACAGAAACAGACTCGGAGAACAAGACTTAAACAAAAAGGCCAAAAAAAAAGTTGTCAGAAGTGGAATTTGTGTGTCTGAAGAACAGAGGAACATGCAGCAGTGCAGTTTGCTGTGTGGAGTGGAGTTAATGTGATTTATGTTGAGTAAAGTATTAATAATGGCGAGCTGGCAACGGGACCAGTGTCTCCTCTGTGTGTGGACAGGGTGGCAGGCCACATAGGGTTAAACAGTAATTTTGGAGCGTGTTAGGAGTGATTTTGTCCCGTCCGATCCACTCGGAAGGCAAGATCGTAGATAATGAATATGTTCAATATTTGTTTTGAGGCTGTTTCCCGCGTGTGAGTGCATTTTGTGTTGGAATATTAATTCCTCACCGTGGTGGCAGAGTTGTTGTGCGTCCATAAATTAGTGTTTCTGCAGGTCTGTCAGCGTGACCATTATTAATAACCTCGTTATTACAGATGAACCCTCGTCATTTTCCACAAGATCATTCCTCGTACCGGGGGGGATTTATCCCGGAAAGAAGTGAATCCACTAGGCCCCTGGTTGATTTGTAGCCATGTTTGTTTACACTGAAGACTACGCAAGATTTGGAATATTGAGCGTGAAGATCTCAATATTCGGTTGGTGTGTCGTGAGCCCTGTAGTCACTATCAGATCAGAAATAAGAGATCTTGTGCGATTTGTCTTTTGTCTTCATCACATGTGTGATTCTCCTAATCTGTGAAGCTTTGAAAAAATCCTGTAGTGTGTACCAGCCTTGAGCTGTCAAAATGAGTTTGCTGAAAGAGCTATCCCTTCATTCTCTTTTGATAATCCTATTGGAAGTCTTTGGTTTTTTTTTTTTAAGTTATAGACAAAAAAGATAAGTTGGCTTGTTATATCGTTATATCGTCTTACAATATAACTTTAATGAGTCAATTTAAACTACAATTTGATATTAATTTCAAGAAAAGCAGATGAATTCGTATTTAATCATCTTTCGCCTACATTAATTTCACTTCCAGGGATTATTTCTTTGTAAATGAAACTTTAGGCACCACATGATACCAACTATGAAACCACGCTGAAGTAAAAGTAAAAAAAAAAAAAGTGACCTTTTCTAATTTTTTGTTTTTTGTTCTTCCCACAAGATGGCCGGTTTAGATACAAAGTTAATTTTGATGAAAAGGGGAGGAGTCTTGTCTCGGGACACCATCTGGCCTTCCCCACAACGCCGAAGCTGAAAGAGCTGTATGTTGGCGCCCGCGTGGTGGTTCAGTCTCAAGATGACAAGCTCCATTTCCAGCCGGCCATTTTGGCCGAACTTCCCAGCAGAAAGAACCGCTTAAGGTGTGTATCTGACAAAAGGCTGTTAAAAAGAAAAAAAGAAAAACCCTAAGATGCTGCACATGGCTACGATCAACCGGCAGGTCTTGATGATCAATTCCAATATTTTGCAGGAAGTTGTTTTGGGTTGTTGTCTTTACAGTTAAAATATGATTTGTCAGACTCCAGTGTAAATGGTCTCCAGCGCTGTAGCCAACCACACGAGGAAAAGAAGACATTTTGCATTGATTTACACTGAAATTGCGTAAGAAATAAAGATTTATGCACACCTTTTTAAAAAAATCGCCTACCTCTGATCAAATTTGTGACATTCAAAATTGTTTTTCTGACAAAAAAAAAAAAAGTTAGATCGTGGTCATATATAAGAGGAAAAAGTCTTTTGACTCATTTGCCAATGAGAAAGTAGTCGTATGATGGCAATACTGGTTTGATTCCCGTGAACATTGTATCAAATTGAATTAGTTTTTGATTTGTTGGTATAGTTGAATGCTTAAACTGACATCTTAGGAAGTAATGGCAGAGAATAGATTAGTATAATACAGTGCCACATGGAAACAAAACAAGGAAAAACAAATGTGTTTGTCTTTAGTAATAGGCGGCCACAATCTTATTGAATGTGTGAATGCTTTATGAAATGTCAATCTTTCTTTTCCAGGTTCTTGGTTTTTCTAGATGATCACACTCCGATGTATGTTGGTTTACCAGTACTTCACTTAATCTGCAAACCATGTAAGTTTGGCTTTTCATACTAGCTTTTGAATAAATTAGGTATAAATGAATGCGATTTAGCTTTCACAATTGTTCATTTTAAATGGTGAGACGTCCTGAAGCTACTTGCATATATAGGATAAACAGCAGAGTGCTTCTGGTTTGGATGATTGAAGACACAAGGATTTCTTCTCAATGTCTCTCTGCACGGGGATTGATTTGTTTTCACTGTGAAGGAGGTCATGCACCCCCATGGCACTGAAAGCTTAAAAAAAAAAAAAAGAATCAATAGCAACAGAACAAACAAAGTCTGGCACTGGCAGAAATGTTTTGGAAAAGTTTTCCTGTGTATAAACCCCAGTCTCGGCCTTGCTGTTAATCGTATAATCCTGATTGTGGTTAAGTATTGAACAAAAACTGATGGGCTGAGCTGAGGAAACTCAAAAATGTAAACGATGTTTGACTTCCGTTGTCTTTTTGAAATAGATATATTGTACAGTGAAGAGCTGCTCAACTGTCACACTTCACTAGTCTCGGGAAGTGTTGTTAACCATGCGTGTCTTTTACTGTCGCAACATACAATGAATTTCCTCGTCGGTCAAAAAGACGACAGTTGACCTCATCCCGGGGAAGCTTCTGGAAATTTTCATGCAATAGGAGCACAGTGGAGAAACAAGTGGGATTCTGCAGCAGTACCACAGATACACACATTCCGAGCATTTCATTGAAGATCGAGCTTCATATTTGACTACCACAGAAAACCAGTGGAACCAGTGAAAATGTGAACCTTTTTTTTTTTTTTTTTTTTTAACAGTGGAAAATTCCTTGGACGACCTTCAAGACGGCCCACACAAAGATTTCTTAAAGCAGTACATGAAGAACTGGCCTTATCCTCATTTAACTCAGTACAAGGTTGGACAACGCATTAATGCAGAAGTAGAAGAAACGATGCAGAAGTGTGAGATAGTGGCAGTCGACAGCAGCTTGATGCAGGTTGTTTTCCAGGTGAGAACCTTTTTTTTTTTTTTTTTTTTTTTTTTTAACAGTCCTATAACGGGTAATTTCACAGGTGGCACATCAAACTCAAGACGGCCTCCTCAACAATAATTAGTAGATAAACGAATAAATCATCCTGTGCAAAAATAGACAATGTTTTGGGGGTAAAATTCTTTTTCACTGCTTATATGATGCCATTGGAATATGACTACAGCGTTATCCATTTGTTGTAGATGGACAATATTTTTTTAATCTTTTATTCCTACCGAGTAATGTCTTTTGGTTTTCCTGACATTTTTTTTTTTTTTAATTGCATAATTTAGTATTCTATCTCGATTTCACATTTAGGAGAGTCAACAGAAGGAGTGGATCCACAGAGGATCCATGAGGCTTGAACACATGGCAAAGTTTTTGGCACTGAGAAAGCAGCAAGAGAACAGTGAAAAATCAAACCAAAAATAACCGGACTGGGTGGGGGGGTGATTCAACCTCTTTGGAGAATTGGGATAACTACTGTTTTTATAATTTCCTTTTCAGTGTGTATGTTGGTGACAATAAGATTACCTGAATGAATGTGGCATGAATGTGAGTGTGTGTGTTTGTCTTTCTGTGGTTGCGCTGTGATGACCTGTCCAGAATGAATCCCGATAGTCATAATTACCTGGGATTGGGACAGAAGGCATATAAACAGTCATTTTTTTTTTTTTTAAGTTAAATGAAGTGACCTCTTCAGTCAGTATTACCTCGACGTTCGTCTCTGCTTTTTTTTTTTTTCTTTTTTACTTTGTTTCAGTGTATTGTATATATGTGCAGATACACTGACCATGTGCATTTTGAACTGAAAATTTTAAGGTGTATAGTTCCAATAAATGCAACTGTATTTAAATTGATTTTATTTTGTGGTTGTTTTTGACTCTTTTTTTTTTTTAACGTCCACCTTAATAGTCAAAGAAGTTCTTATTTTCTTATGTTGATTATATTTCTTCACTTGGGATTTTAATAAACTGTTGGTTATATTTGCGACTTGTGCATGTGCCCTTGGCTTAATTTATAATATATAAATGCCATTATTTTTATCCCTTGTCTTTTCTGTGCATTAAGCAGCAGTGCTTCCACAGCCTACCAACACATTATTTACATTATTCTTCATATTTCTTCTCTGGCCCTTGTACTTCTGATTTTCTGTTCTCATTTTGTTTTTTTGTTTTGGACCTCACACCCCCGAAAATTCCCGAGTACTGTGAATATTTGTATAATACCTGGCAATAAACTTTTCTGTTTCATACTTTATTCCTGTGAGCCAATGTTACTGTGAGTGGTGGAATAATGGTCTTTTTCAGCACATTTTAAGTATCCGTTGAATTTTCTAAAAACCTATACGTGATTTGTTAGGTTTCTCTCTATAAATAGCACATGGAACTTACTGTTTGGTGCCATATAAATAAAGTTGAATTGAATACAGATCCTATTTCGGGGTTAAAAAAAAAGTAAATGATGACATTATTAATATGGTCTTTTTCATTAATCTAGATCCCTAAATCCTTGTACATGTGCAATCAGAATTCCGAGTTGAGGTGATATAATAACAAAAGTTGCACATCATTCTTGATGCTATGTCAAAGAATTTCCCCCAGGGGTCGATAAAGTGATTCTGATCCCTACTCTGATCTCATTAGTAATGTAAATAATAGTATTTTAGCACATGTGCCCCCTCAAATGCTTCAAACTAAGCTGATCTATATCTAGTTAATTGAACACATCACAGATAAAAGTGAAATGATTTTGGATAAGGGTTCTGTGCCATCTTGAGGGAGGATTTCAATTTGTGCTTTATGAAAGGTTCTTAAATTGGCTACTTTTTTGATTTTTCACTTTAAGGTTAGTTGAAATCATGCGTCAACTGTTGACGGATGTTCAGTTGAGTACATTTTGTTACTATAAGCAGTATACGTACATTTGTACTTACACCTTTTATTCCAGTTGTCTTGGCGCAAATCACTGAGAAATCAAAATTGTGTATTTTCTTTCTTTACTATAAGTATTCAAGACCAATATTTGTTACAGTAGTATTGCCAAATATATACAAAACATTTTAAATTAGATTCTGGCTAAGATGCTGGAACATACATTTAACTTTCTTTTTTTTTTTTTTTTAATTAACTGTTTAACTCACCAAAACTATGTGATATACCACTTTTCAAAAAGATATATTTATTGTAAGTATAATGGTGCAGTTTTGCATTCAGTCCTCCACTGTCGTCCTAGTTTTCTTGTGGCCTCCTTCAGGAGAATTATTTTTATTGCTCTGTTTGCCAGCATGCTCTCACCATTTTGCTTGTGTACATAAAAATGGTTCTCAGAATAGTTGAGAACATTTTATGTCGCAATTTTTATGTCGTGATCCAAAGTCTCAATCACACGCTTGACAAAAACTTAATGAATGGACATGAATGACCATCTTATCTTTGTGTGCACTTGGAGTGTTTTTTTTTTTGTTTGTTTTTTTTTATTCCTTAGTGACCCCAAAGTAAATCTAAAATTAGAATTGCATGCTATGAATTTAGCAGGCTCCAGGGATTTGGTTACAAGCCCGTTTTACAAGAGGGTCACCAACCGGCTCAGAGTTTGTTATATTAAGAGGGTCTGTGCAAATGAGTAACTGATAACCCAGGCATTCATTACAACTGCAAGAAACAGAACAAGCGGCAACCACAACCTACCTGACACGTGCTGGGTGGAAGACGCTTTTATGTAAGTCTCAGTCCTGCAAGAGCTGACAGACGTTAGGTTTTCATGATTTCTTGAAAACAAAGCAAAAAAAATATTGTGTCATGGAAGAACTATGCAGTAACCACGGCCAGATCAATACGGCTGGAGCTCTCTTTTATCCTCAAATGACTATTTAAATAAATGACTGAACTTCCCAGACTACTTTTGTGTTTAATCCTCACTTTTGTTACAACCCACTTACATATTTGTGCTTTACTAGATGTCATGTTTGACATCTGTCAGATAGATGGATCGATGGAGGACATGACCTGGACATGAACTTGTAACATTTAGTCTAACCACTACGCCACAGTGCAAAGTTTGATATTTGGATTTTCTTGATTCAAAAAAAAAAAAAAAATTCACTCCATTAACATGTTAAAATTGCATAATGAAAATTAAGTTACTCAAATTTAAAGAAATTACAAGAAAATAAGTAATTAATTGTCAGGAAAATTCCAAATGAAAACTCAGGGGACAGAGTTCAGAGAAATCCAACAGATAATTTGAAAAGATTCAAAAAGCATTTGAAATCAAATCTTGTTGACAAAGGGACAAGTCAAATACAACCTCAATTGAGAGCTGTGCTGGAGTTTTCCTTGTAGTCAGTTTTGAGGTAAGTGAGAAGAAACAATTAAATCTTAGTACAGGCACAGGATAGTCTTAAATTGACTCTTTGTTCAAGCAAACAATATCCAGGTGTTGCTAGTTAATGGTGAGAAAGTCTTTGCACCACAGTGCAGAAGAAAAAAAAACATCTTAAAAACTAGTAAACTCGCATAATCAACAATAAAGTCTCTTTATAAAGAGAATGGAAGAAATAGAAGTAGAAGACTTGTGGCTGTACGTGGAGGAGTTCAGTGGCAGCAGTTGACCGCTAGGGGGCGTTTCAGCCGCTGGTCTAAACCAGACCTGACTGTGGTGGGCAGGACGAGCAAAATACAGCTGGCTACACGTTAGCAACGGTGCTTGATACGTCGAGCGTTAAAAAGAAGAGTATAAAGGATCGGAAAACCCAAGTCGCCACCACGGATTTTTTGTGGGACAAGCGGACGGGTCTCGCTGCTAAAACGGTGAATGTCACATTTGGTGTTTTCACGTCGCGACTTGAGCCGGAGAGCGACGCTGCGGTTAGCACCGCGGCTAACACCGAGTAGCATGTTAGCTACAAGCTAAGATGGCGGTCAAATTATTTACATTAGCTCGTCGCTAGCAGTGCGTGCTAACTACCAGCACGTCGCTCCTCCTTGGATCAGTTACTGGTCCCCTGCTTAATTTTGACTGTCAGTTCATGGTTTCGTGTTGTACATGTCCCGGAGTTGCCGCACGCACGCAGCGTTGCAGTTTGATGGGGGAATTCGCTGGTGTTATTGCGACTGTTGCATCGTCTTACATTTGGAAGGCAAAAAAAAAAAAAAAAAAGACCAGCACGGGCGACGCATGAAGCTTGCATATTTTATGAACCTCCCTGCTGTTGTGCTGTAACTCAAGTTGAGTTAAACTCTAACCTGTGTGGCATCCCGCGGTAATTATGTCTTATCAGCCGCGCCGTTGTGTTTGTTTACATTCGACTGTGGCACTTCTATATTCATGGTGAAGGTTTGTCCAGGAGTTCACTGGGATCGTGCAACAGGGGCATTAACACGATATTTTCAGTTGGGCCCTCTGGAGCTACTGCTACTATTTTCTGCAGACATTTCACAAGCTGCATGCTTCACCTTGTTGCATGTCAAAGTTAGACTGTGGGTTTTCAGATGTAGTCATAAGATTCGTCTTCGTGCTAGTCAGCTTTATAGATATGATTATAAGTAGCAAGTCGATTACTGTAATTTATCTGCATGAAATGATATACATTATAGTGCACAAGTTGTATTCATGTCTGAAAGAAATAGTGCTAGCCTATGATGCAATAATCACCGAGGCAGAGTGGAGTAAACCCAATTATATTGGCATTAACTACTATCTTTGGATTTGAAGACAAATTTGGAGTGCTGAAAATAACTTGTCAGGATCAAAACATCATGGGATTGGTGCGATTATTAAAAGAGACAGAAGTATTTGACCCAACCTATGTCCATACAAGATTAGACTCAATGTGGGGATATTCCTTTTGTGAGCCAATAGTGCAAACCACTATATCACAGTCTGGGCCTGATATAGACGCATGTAATACAAAATCCCTGCTAAACCTTCCTGCAAGTTTTTCCTGCAACATTTTACTGAGCAGAAATTAACCAACAACTCCTCTTTTTGCAAACATCCCAAGTTTGTAATATTTTGTCACTCTTACCACAGTACTGTATCCTTCATGAAATGTATGCATGTCTGCAGCAGTGACTGTTGAAAGGTAATTTCACAGTTATTTAAGGTGATTGTTAAGCATTGCTTGCAATTACCCAATTCCACACATATGAGCAGGTAGACAATATGAGCAGATCTTCTTTATTTATTTTCAGAACATATTGTTTTGCACTTTTAAGTCTGCAAGCATACCATATTTATAAAATAGTTTTCTTTGAATTGATTAGACCCTTCATCTACAAAGTGTAGTTTAAAGTGCTTCACATAAGATAAGTTATAAATATAGGATAGGATATTAAAACACAAGCTAAAAATTCAAGATAATAGTAACATTCCATACTAAAATGATACAAAAAAAATCCTCTATTAGAACACAAGACAAAAGAAAACAAGCAGAAGATAGCATTAAAACAGGAAGCTAATTATAAGGCAGATGTATAATTATGCAAGCCTGTCAATGCTCATAATTATACAATTCTGATTTACATGGTACTTTTGTACTTGGGGCACATCAGTTGCACATCAGTTACCTTTGAATCAGGGGGTGTTGCTGCTTTTAACACTAGACACCCTCATCAAATGTGGCCAGCTACAGGATGTTCAAGCCTCTTCTTCTTTTGGGTTTAATGGCCGTTTCCATCCTTAAAGTTGCATTACCACCAAAAAAAATACCTCCCAAAGCAAATCAGCAGCTTTGAGCACTTCACACACTGTCTCTGCCCTTTAGTCTTTCCCTTTGAGGGGTTCTGTGACTGAGTGAGTTCCTCCACTGGCATTTCTGTGCGTGTACCAACTTCTTCATTGACATAGGTGCTGGCTGGTACTCTGTGAATTTTGGTTTTTGTTCCGTGTAAATAGATATATATGACCCCCCCAAACTTGATATTTTTGCTATCAACACTTCTCCAGATGCCTCACAACAGACGATACACGTCTTCAGAAAGAGACAGTCGAAGCAGCTACCAAGACCGCTACAGAGACAGAGGCCGAAGACATCGACACAGAAGATCGCCCTCGTATTCGTCCAGCAGCGACAGAGAAAAAGACCGGGACCGGAGGGGGCGGGGACACAGGCAGGAGGGAAGCTACATGCGCACAAGGAGGTATGTGCATGTCCACGCTCGCCGTTAGGTAGGTAGATCTTTTGACTGTGTATTTCAACAGTTTCCCCTCTCTTGCACCTGTTCAGCCGCAGCTATGACAATCGCTCAACCGAACACCGACCATTCGACCGAAGATACTGCGAGGGATACAGACGACTGGATCAGAGCCGAGAGCGAGACCGCGAGCGAGGGGAAAGGGAGCCACATGGAGCAGCTGAAAGTTACTACCAACGCGACTTCTCCGCCACCATGTACGACTATCGACGCGGCCGCGAGAGGGAGCGCGAGCGGGACGAGTCGTACCGGCGGAAAGGCAGCAGGCGTAAGCACAAACGAAGGCGGCGTAGAACCAGGTCCTATAGCCCATCATCCTCGGTGAGTACAGCCATACCTGAGGCTGCCGTTTAAACTTGCTCATCCTCTCTCTTTCCTTCAGCTCTCTCTATCTCTTTCTTTCCCTAACCGTTTCCTCTTTACAGCCCCTGGATTTGGTAAGTAGTAAAATCTTTATGATTTTGTTTGCGTTCTGTCAGAGATTTCTTTCCCGTTTTAAGTCGGTTTTACTCAAATTGGCGTTTCATTTTGGCAGAGCATTTTCATTTTTTAAGCTAATGCTTTTAAGCCGGTTTGTTAATGATGAAGCACCACTTTTTGCTGTTCTTCATACGCACACCCACCGTTGATTTCTTAGTGTTTCAGTTACACCTAGTCACCATTCAATTCTATTCCTGTGGCATTTATTTATTTATTTATTTATTTATTTCCAAAAATTGTAATCAGGGTTTTGCAGTGTATTTTTTTAAAAAAGGGCTGAAGATATTTGTGATAGCAGTTCTTTAGCCTTCTGTGCTTTTTAGTGAAGATAGACTGGGGGGGATAAAGTGAAAATGTTCTTCCAAATATGAGCTTAAATTTGTGTTATTACAATTAAAACCACCTAAATGAAGTGTAAGCAAGGGCTTGAATTACATGTAGTATAAGTGTTGGGGTTAATTGTGTTCTGCTTTGAATACACGTCGTCCTGTCATTTTTAATCTTCCACCTTTTTTTCTAATCTGAGAAATCAGACTGATAAGTTCTGAGTTAGTTTTTTTTACTGTCTAAACTGGTTTTTGCGTTTATGAATGGATATGCCAGTTGCTCCCTTGTTTGTAAGCAGCTGTGGTTTTAAGGGTTAGAGGGGCGGGGGGGAAGAGGAACAGAGGACAACATGTGATCTTTGACTTGTTCCCTTGCACTATATCCCTATCGTTATATATTTCCTTCACGTGGTGTCATGCGTGAATCGCCCCATGACCACGAAACCCACCTACTACCACCAACACCAACCCTCCTCCTCCCTCCTCATCCACCTGTGCCGCCTGACGCTGTGGCCGCGGCTGCCCCCCCGATACCCCCCTGTCACCTCCGGTCGTGTTGTGACCTGCTGATGGCGGTCTGGGTGTGCAAACAGCGGAGCGACAGCCGGACGCGGGCACTGAGTGTGAGAGACGACGAGGAAGGGCACCTGATCTGTCGGAGTGGGGACGTCCTGCAAGAGAGATGTACTCACTGCCACTACTCTATCGTAACCCTTCTCCATATGAGTATTAAAGCATAGAGCATTTACAATGACATGGGAGTGCCTGATGATGATGATGATGATGATGATGATGATGATGATGATGCCTTGCTAGAACGCTCTAGCTGAATTAGGGTGGATTTCAAGAATCCTGAAGATTTTGAGAGGGACTTTAGATACGTTCTTCTTTTTTGTTCTAGGTTTTAAAGCTGTGGAGCATTTTGTGTTTCACAGGTTACAAGACTTTCCTAAACGTAGAATCCCATGTGCAGCTGTTTGTTTCATTTGTGTGGTAGCTTAAAACTCAGTTCTCTAATCTATAATTTACACTAATTATTTTCTAATGGGAGGGTGTTTTTTTTTTTTTGTTGGTTTTTTTTTGTAGAAGTCTAACATGCTTATTAAGCGTAGCACAACTAGTCCGTGTATAAATAGTTATTTTTGTTTACCACCTCCTCTTGAGAGGAAGTAGTCCTCAGCAGAAATACTAATCAGTTTGAATTTTTTGCAGTTTTATTCATTGCTTTTCTAATCTTTTGTGTAAAATCATATGCCCTCATTTCGATGACTGCAAATTTGGTCATCAGAAGAAGGGAGTGCTTTATGTTTGCCCCCTTATTATGTATGCTAGTGTCATTCAATCAGCTATCAAAGTGCTTTGAACCTGCCAGATTGGACGGGCAGCATTTTGGAAAGGGGATGGGCACTAGCGCTGATTCGCCTGTCTACACTTTTTTTTTTTTAGTGAATCGTGTGTTCTTGCTCTCTTCCACATGTCTAATGCCCTCGTACTTTCTTTTTCCTCCCCCTCGCTCTCCCCCTTTCTTCCTTTTCTCTCTGTGTTGTGTTGCAGATGAGATCGTTAGTACTTTGGGGGAAGGCACCTTTGGGAGGGTGATGCAGTGCATTGACCATCGCAGGTGTGTTTCAGAAAAACAACTGTCAGCCTCCGGGGGAGGGGGGAGGGGAGGGTCTTCTGTATGAGAGTCACTGCGGGGAATACTGCTCCACTGGGCTTGATTTGTTGAAATTTGCGTCTTTGAGAATAAATGAAGCGTTCCTCACTCCAGTTTTCTTTATACGTCTTTCAGTCATTTTGTTTTGGACAACATAAAACTGATTCCACTTTGTGGGGAAAATGTCCTCTGTTCAGATCTCACCCATGTGTAACTATGGGCCCCCTCGTGCCTCGCTCCCCGAGGAAGATTTATTGTCCTGTGACCTGACAGGCCGAGAAACGTACATTGCTGACTCTCATTTTAAGGGGCGGAGTAGCATGGCGTACAGACTGGCCCGATGTCTTTCAACTAACTGCAATTGCTGGAGGGACTCTTTTTTTTTTTTTTTTTCTTTTTTTTTTTAAACAATTTTAATTCACATTCTCGTCTTTGCCTTCAAAAGTCTTCCTAATAACATCCATAGATCTTGATTTCATGATATGGCTGGTGTCTGACTTTCACAGCATCGAATGTGAACCTTTCTAAGATCCAGTGTTTGCTCTTTCGAGTGTGAATGGATTACAAACTAACGCGTGATATTTTGTGGTTGTCTTTACACTGTCTTGTTTATAGGGGTGGAGCTCACATAGCACTGAAAATTATCAAGAATGTGGAAAAATACAAGGAAGCAGCTCGCCTGGAGATCAATGTACTAGAGAAGATCAACGAAAAAGACCCAGACAACAAATTGTGAGTGTGATTTGAGAATCTTATTTCTGCAGTCGTGTTTCTCTTAAGTCAAAGTTTAGAGAGTTACCTTGAAATGTTACACAGTGTCAAGTTTCTTTTGAACTTGTTTTCCCAGCTGTTGCATCGGCACCGCCTTCTGCTCATTGACGATCAGCCGCATTCCCGTCAAACCTCTCCTGTTTTGTTGTTTTTCCTCCAGCCTGTGTGTGCAGATGTACGACTGGTTCGACTACCACGGTCACATGTGTATCTCCTTCGAGCTGCTCGCCCTGAGCACGTTCGACTTCCTCAAGGAGAACAACTACTTACCCTACTCCATCGGTCAGGTCAGACACATGGCCTACCAGATCTGCCTTGCTGTGAAGTGTAAGTTATTCAATGTCGCCTGTGGTAAACATACCTGTGACTAATTAAATTGGTTTAGCAGTTTTGCTTACATGAGAGTCTGTTGTTGACCAATCTCCATCAATATTGACCATGACCCTCAACTTACTAACCATCTTTAGAGTTGTAAACGTAATCTTTTATATCTCAGGGGTTGTTTGATGAACATGACTTTGTAATGTCGTGATGACTGAACAGACCGAAGGCAAAATTGGTCTTGAATGATTGGATGGGCCCGCACCAAGTAGCTTTAAGGTCGCCCGCTGTCCGACATGCGAGACTAAATAATCAATGTTTGCTTCGCTGCAGTCCTCCACGACAATAAGCTGACGCACACAGACCTGAAGCCCGAGAACATCCTGTTCGTCAACTCGGACTTCACCATGTCCTACAACGTGGAAAAGGTGCAGCGCCATCAGAGAAACTGACCAGATTTTCTTTCTCGGGATCACACGGTCTGCGACAAACTGGAACTACAGAGTTACTTTTCCTTTTCTTGCAGAAACGAGAAGAGCGGACCGTGAAGAGTACGGCAGTACGAGTGGTGGACTTTGGCAGCGCCACCTTTGACCACGAGCACCACAGCACCATTGTGTCCACACGACATTATCGGGCTCCTGAGGTCATACTAGGTGAGGCTGAGTGGATGTGTGTCTTTAAAATAAATAAATAAATAAACACCCTCATAATGAAACAGATGTGTTGTTGTCTGAAACAAACTCCAAATTCGGTTACGGTACCACTGCAGGTCTCTTTCCACAAGCGGCAGGTGTTGTTGCTGCCTGATGTGATGAATACAAACCCCTAATAGTTACTTCCTTCTTGGTTCAGGTTATAACGCAGTTTGTTTGAATCACGCAGCGTGATGTCAGCAAGTATCAACAGTCATTCATAGAAGTTTTTCATGTACTCACAACATGTCTTTGTTCCTCAGAACTGGGCTGGAGTCACCCCTGTGACGTGTGGAGTATCGGCTGTATCCTCTTCGAGTACTACTTGGGCTTCACCTTATTCCAGGTACACACCAGCACCCGGCATTTTGCCATTCAATTATCTAAAGATTGACTTCCAGATATTAATGGTAATATTGTTTTTAGATTTGTTTTTTTGTTTTTTTAAATCTGAATCACATGAATCTTACTCCTTTTGTGGGACTGATAAAATAATGTATTTATTCAATAAAAAAAAGAACATTTTATTTTTTATTTTTATCACTTCTTGTTCTTCAACTGATCGGCTCTTTTCTGATATTTCTCTCAGACTCATGACAATCGGGAGCATTTGGCCATGATGGAAAGAATCCTGGGTCCGGTGCCATCGAGGATGATTCGTAAGACCAGGTCAGAACACACTGAAACCGGATCAAAATGTGTCGGGACTCACACCAAAATGCAGCTTCCTAATCGCTCACACTGTTCACTCTGGGCTCTCAGGAAGCAGAAGTACTTCTACCGCGGTCGCCTGGACTGGGATGAGAGTTCCTCGGCGGGAAAATACGTCAGAGAAAACTGCAAACCCCTACGGGTAAGACGAATGGATGTTTTAATGTGTCTGACAACAGAAAATATTGTCCTTTAATACCTGGTGTTACACCTCATTTTCTCCCCTTCCTCCACCAGCGGTATCTATTGTCGGAGGCAGAGGAGCACCACCAGCTGTTTGACCTCATCGAGAGCATGTTGGAGTACGAGCCCTCCAAGAGGCTGGTGCTGGCAGACTCTCTCAAACACCCTTTTTTCGAGAGCGGGGGCTTGGCCGAGGCTGCGGGCAACAAGAACTGGGAGGGGAACCGGGACATCAGCCGGTGACCCACAAGCCCCTCTGAGACTGAATGATGGAGGAGTTCAGATCCTTCCTATGTGGAGCAGCTGAAATCTTGGCTCTCAGAGATTTTTTTTTTTTTTCCATTTGTCATTAATAAAGCATGGACACCTTAACGTTCTGCCTCCCCCCCCCCCTCTCCTGGTGTCACCCTCTGCACCTGCAAGGGGCATGTTTTTTGCAGCAGAGACCAAAAGCAAACCGACAAAGGACAAAACAAATGTAGAAATCTTTTTCTAGGAGTCACAGCCTCAGAGGCCACAAAAAGATCCCTCATGTTTATACCCGACGTAGCCCTCTATGCAGCTCCTGTCTTCCTTTGTCGACCTCTGACCCAGCCTCCTCCTCCCATCCGTCCACCTCTACGACTCCCCATTAGCATGGAAACAAAGCAGTTCACTTCTTTTAGGAAATTAGCAGTAAGACGGTCAAGAAATGTCTTCCAACCCCGAAGTCCAACGAAAGAAGGGAAAGCAGAAGAGATTTACGCGCCAGTCCGCTCCTCACTCTTAACAACTGTTTTACTTTAAAGACACACAATGTTTAATACGATGCTAAAAATCGGAATGATGGTTACCATCACTTTTTCAAATTTGCAAGTGTTTTCGTTTACGTTGTTAAGTAAGCATTTGCATCCATGTTATCCTTCCTTCTTTTTTTTGTTTTTCTTTGTTTTTAATAAGTCTGCTTTCCTCTTTGTGTCAAGCGCCGGTCAGTGGGCCTGTTGTGTCTCACCAGTGAGACGATAACTCTAATGCACACTCCTCACGCTGGCCTCCGCGGCCCGTCTTTTTCTGTTTATGTTACGCAGTGTTCTCTGTGTGTGTGTGTGTGTGTGTGTGTGTGTGTGTGTGTGTGTGTGTGTGTGTGTGTGTGTGTGTGTGTGTGTGTGTGTGTGTGCCCTCAGTCTTAACAATAT
>OMNM01049629.1:0-10999 GCA_900302745.1 Parablennius parvicornis | reverse complement strand
ATGTTTCAGTTGGTCGTTTAGTTTTGGGAACGTCCTCACACATTTAAACTGCCTTTCTCCATATTCCTCATGGTCAGACCTGAAATCTCCAGAGGTTAAAGCACACTGCTCTTATTGATGGTATTTATTATGTGTCATAGGTCATATCCCTTACCTGTACATGAATTGTTTTGGGGTCGTTTTTTTTGTATGAAATGAAAGCGTATAATACTGTATATATGTACTATTGTGTAGAATTAAAAGTCCTCCTTGCCAAAGGTTTATAGTGCTCAGTATCAGTGTGTCTCCCACAGCTTCTTCCGACTTTGTGCCGCTATTCTTGTTCATTTCTAATGGAAACTAATCTCTTTCATTCCTTTTCTAAAACATGAGGTCAGCTGTCGCCTTGTTGAGACCGGAAAGAGGGAGAAGCAGGGAAGATCTGCTGCAACAGGTGCGTCCCATGAACTGCAGTGTCGGCCTGCCCATCTGTCGGTAAAGCGCCGTCACCCTGCCGTCCTCAATCTATCTTCCTTTTTTTTTTTTTTTTTTAAATCTTGTCATTTCCTTGAGAAACTGTTTATACAGTATTTGGACTTTGCTCCACCATAATCATTGACCCGTAGATGTGCAGTCCATATTATAAAATGACACGCCTTCTAATTTTATATGCAATTATAGCTGCTGTGTTATGATCAATGCAACTTCCAGTTAAGAAAATGTTGACGTCTGCAGGAGGGAAATCTTAAACATAAAGTATGGAATTATTTGAAGACAAATCAAAGTGTCATCATTACCCTCTAAACCTTCACTCGCTCAATGAATGGAACAACGGACTTGAGTCATTCAGCTTTGTGATGCGGCTCCTTCCAACATTTGCAGTCAATGGAACTTTGAGTCTTTGCTGAAGGAAAGAAAACAAACAACCTGCGTCATAAGAACGTCAACCTCTTAAGTCTGTCCACACTCCATCTGTAAGGCGTCCTCCACCAGCTCAGCGCCAAATTATCTCATTAGTGCTCACTGGCGGTCACCGGAGTGATAGGTGAATAAATAGAGAAGATACTTTTCACACGGACTGTGGCACGCTGTACTGTGAGCTTGCATTGTGGTTCCTTGTCGACGAGCAGCTGTCGGTCTGTCTGCTAAGATGTTGGGAGCTTCCCGGCTGTTAATGAGATAAACGACTCTTGCGTCTTCAGCTAATCCTGCTTGAAGACCAGCGAGGTCATCAGTCAGATGCCCATAAGAGCAAGAAGTAGATACGACTGCAGAGCACTGGGAGCGATGCATTGAATGGATTTACGGATGAAACCATCGGCTGATTGTGTCGAGATGAGATAGCACTCACAGGTCAGTGTCCGAATGCTGTCATGTTTGTCTATATAGATGATCTTGATGTGCGCTCTCTTTATTGACAAGATCTTTCCTTTCTCTTTTTGCAGATTACAGCCTCATTTTGCAGTTTCGATCTCGACTGGGCAAACGTCCAATCCTGCACGCTTGGCATTGCCATAGAAACCTAAGAACTTCCTCCAGAACCGTACTCGTTTTATCAAAACAAGGCCTGGAAATGGAGTCCTTCATGTCGCTGGGCGCTCCCCTGAAGCAGTTCACCAGCTGCATGTCGGGGAAAAGCTCCTCCGTCAAGAGGGGCGCCGACAGGAGCCAGTCCGTCCGAAGAAGCAGCTTCAGCCGCAGGAAGAGCGTCAGCAGGAGGAGAAGTCTTCCCTGCACCTCTCAGAAAGTCCCAGACTCTTGGCTCAGGGCGTACCAGGCTGAACTCAAGAAAGAAAGGTGAGAAGTAAAACTGATGTTCATAAACCCCCCCCCCCCCTTTCTTTTTTTTTAATGTCAAATAATATCATAGCTGTTTTGTAATGATTAAGAGTGAATTGCTGCTGTTTAAATATTAAAAGAAACAATATAATGAACTTCTTCAGTCACTGTTCTGTCGTCCAGCTCAGACTCCTGTCCAGACACACCTGGCTTAGAGAGGATCAGGCGGCTCCTCACATGAATAATCTGCTCTTGTCCATGTGCCATGCCTCATGCTCCTGTGTGTCGTTTTGCTAAAGGAAACGCCAGCAGGCCATACTGGCCAAGAAGAACGCAGAGAGAACCGTCAGAAGAACTCACTTCAGGAGCCACCATTGCCTCCCAAGGGTAAAAGATTCCGACAGATTAAAATGTGAATTTCAAGTCTTTGATCGTCTTCGTCAGAATTTGATTATCTGGACCGTCCCTCCCTCTAGCAGCAGAACGCTGGCGCCAGGAAACCGGCGGCCGTGAAGGACGACTCCTTCTTCGGAGCCTTTCAGGGCCTCAGTCTGGACGGCCTGATGGGAGGCTCCACTGCAGCTCCTGCGTTCTCTGCTCCTCCGGCAGGCGGAGGAGATCCGTGCAAAGTGATGTGAGATCCGACATTTCAGGACTTTTCAAGAGACTTAAAGGTGATCCGAATGAGGAAACGTAACCCGGGGAAGAAGTATTTGCAGTTGTGTATTTCTTTTCTCTCTCCTTGTAGTAGACGATTGTTGATCTTTCTCACTTGTACAGACTGTAAACTTTGACACTTGTTTAATAAAAGCGCAAAACTGCTTCTCGTTGCATTTCAAAGTGTTTTTCTTCTTTTAGCACTCCATTCGTAAAAAATGTTCTGGTTTTTCCACAAGACTTGTAGGCGGGAAAAAAAAACTGTAAACACCCGTGAGGTGTTTGTCGTTTTTATTTACAGTATTTTAACAAACACATTGACATGCAGAACTAACAGGGGTATCAAAACTAAATACATTTTTGTTGACTTGAAACATGAACATTTCTGAGAGACTGTTCAGAAATACTGTCACGACAGCATGTTGGATTGTTGTCGTGTCGTTCAGGTTTCCAGGAAGTCATACAGGATTACATATAAATCCTCAAACACACTCTCAGCTTTGTAGACCACAGTAGGCATGTTAAGACCAAGCTTTATTTAAAAAAAAAAAAGGACAAACACATTATTCCTCATCACTTACAAGTGGAAGATGCATCAGTTTTCGTCTTCCTCCCACGAGGCAGGCAGGATCTCGCTCCGGATCACAGATATGTACATTAGAAAACCAGGTACAAAACTACGTTTTGTCAGGGTGAAGGAGTGGTGACTCAACAAGAATCCCGATGACTGTGCAATGATGATTAAACAGCTGAGTGCTGACATCAAGGGGTGGGGCGGGGCGGGGCGGACGACGCACAACAGTGAATTTTAAGCTAATGAAGTCCCATTTTACAGCATCATTCCCTCTGCTCCATCTTGACTTTTGGGGGTTTGAGGAAGGACCGGTTCTTTTTTTCTTTAGTTTTTCCCTTGGCCTGGAAGGTCCTCCAACTGTCTACACGCCCATCTCTGGTTTCCTGAAATATGTGAGGCAGAAGCATAATCATGTATAAACACCAAAACACACAGTCATTTCTAATATACCAGGTGAGCGCCGCAGTCTTGTGTACCTCAAAGTTTTTCTGCCATTCTCTATCTCGCTTTGCTTTCTCTGCTGCCTCGATTTCCTCCTCTCTGGCCCTTTTCCTATCGAGTTAAGAGAAACAAGAGATCCATGACACTGCAAACAATCGAGAACATTTGGGAAAAAAGAGACATCCAACCAAACTATTCAGCCATTTACCTTTCGTGCATGTCCTTTGCTTCCCTTTCCTTTCTCTTGATTTCGAGCTCCGCGAACAGCTTCATGGTCTGTTTGTAAACAGCCTGTCTGAACTGCAGAGAGAAAAACAATGCGTGTTTAATTAACCAAAAGGCAGCAATAACAATCCATACAATTTAGTTTTAAAATAACTCCTCTTTTAATGCCACTTTAATCTTAACTAAAGTTTTCATTTCTAACATCTCTACATGTTTTTCCTCACCATTTCGGGATCGTCTTCCTCCACATCCTGGGATTTCCCCTCCTTCTTAAGCTGCTTCTTTTTCTCTTTCACCTGTCGAACGATACAACCTTCATGAACATTCGCAGAGTCAAAACTCTGAAGAACCAAAGTAAGACACAGAACGTCTTGGCTGCTCACATTATGCTCCACATATTCCTTCCCTGCGTGGATTACATCTAAAGCTCTCTTCTTCTGCTCTGGATCCAGGAGGAGTTTGTACGCTTTGTCCACCGCTAAACACAAGATCATCAGGTTAAAATAAAGATCGTAAACTCAAATAATGATAGATTTAGCTTTTTGCCCTCTTTCTTTGTAAATAGCTTTAATAAATGTGCACTTTTTAAATGTTTTACCTTCAAAGGATTTCTGTGCTCTTTCTTGGTCATCCTGGTTTTTGTCTGGATGGACCAAGATGGACAACTGCACATTTAAAGAGACCGTGATTAGAAAATAAAAACAAATCCTTCACAAACAATATACAACACAAATATTTTAACCACAGTCAGCTTTGCTTACCGCCCGAAATCTTTTTTTCAGTTCGTCATCTGTTGCTTCTGGATCGATCTGCAGCACCTAGAAGTTTAAATATTTACAGAAAATATCACAAACTGTTTGAGACATTAGAATTTCCATTTGTCATGTCAACATAACATGAAATGCACAGACAACACAGACCACAATATTCCCCAAAAGAGAAGAAAATCTTCATTTTACAAAAGGAATATAAAACAAACTTTATAAGTTGCTTTACTTGCAGTATGGCAACATTTCAGTGTCTAACATTAAAATGGACCACAGATGAGATGGATTTACCAACGTGTCAGACTTGACATATTGTCACACAGACGTATGAATTTCAGTCTTTAGACGAACAGGATCGTGTTGTTTTTGTGTTTTGTTTGCCATATTTTAAATCCTTTTTTACCCTCTGCCATTAATCATGCCAGATATTGAACTTTTTCATAGTAGATGGGTATATATAAGATTTTGTCAAAGAAAACAATGCACTTCAGCTATGCAAGTTCATTCTGGCTACAAATGAGATTTCAAATAGCACCCCCGACACTCAAGGTGAAGATACTTCATCAGGGAGAACATATAGCACACACAGTGACTTGATAAAGCCACTACTACGTTTCCACACATAAGTGCAACTAGTTACCTCAAAGGGGTTGAGATTGAAATATGATGCACCAGGTCTGAGCAATCTATCGATCTGCTGCTTGGAGGTCAGCACAGAGTCTCTTTTTTCAATCTGCTTCACCTGAAAAAGAAATGGAAAGACGACAACTTCTGAGAATATATTACAAACTGTGTCAATTGCATGATCTTCAATCTGGAGTTTTGTTGGATATAGTACAATTGTAACAATATCATGAGTTATCAACAAAGTTTTCCCCCTAAATAGGGTCTAATATAAGCAATACATGTCGTAATATCATTAAATCCATCAATTGTGAAATACAGAGAGGCATCAACTAAATTTACTGAAAGTAAGAAATACTTTTCCAAAGCAAACGGCCAAAACATCAGTGTTCGTGTTTTTAAGAGAAGAATAATGCAAAAGTGTAATGCCTTACAATATTATACACTCCAGGAATCATGCACATACAACACAGACCACAATATTACCCCAAAACCAAGTATTTAGTAGGGAAAGGGTTAAAGTGAACACTGACATGCCCTTTGGTACTGGACAAGACAGTTTTAGCCAATCAAGATAGCTTGAATGACAAACAAAAAGGGTGAAATCTACAAAATCGTCAGGATTGAGCTGCAACATAATCTTCCACAAACGTGTTCCATCTATATTAACGGTCAGGCGGTTGCCTGACAAGACACGTTTATGACTGAGACTCTACACAGTTCAGCCACACAGAAGGCCCACAACGGCCATTTGGGGAATAATTAACGGTGAAGAAAAACTATTTAGTTTCAGTGAGATTAATTTATATTATTCAGTATTTTTCTTCCCACGAGCAGCTCAGTAAATGTTAGCTTCTTGTTGTTAGCAGATGCTGGCGTGCGCGAGGCCCCGGGGGCGATAAACAACACCACCACGGTGCAGAAAGACTCCGACCGGGGCGCGAAGACCAAGAGACGGATTTGAAGCACACTTAGACACACGGGCCGGGTTACCTCCGTGTAGAAGTTCTGAAATAATTCATCCGACACACTGTGAGAGGAAGGCTCTCCCCCGGCGGACGCCATTTTCTCCCTGGTCTACGTGTGACGTCACGGCATCATGTGACCAACGTGACTGTTACCTTTTTTTCATTTCCCGCGTTCAAGCGTAATTTTTGTCAAACAAACTGATATATAAAATAATTAAAGTATTAAGGACCAAGAATGAATATACGGGGCTCTTTGCGAGGGTCCATCGGTATTTTGGATATGAAGCAGAATCTGTTGTGCGTATGAGCGAAGTTTAGGAAGCTGTGTAAGTAATTTGCGTCATGAAAACTAAATTTTTTTCTTGGGAACAAAAATTATGTGTATACTTCATAAAACTGACGCTGTCTTGGTTTTCTGCCTCTGTGAAACCTCTGTGAGATTATATTACGTACTGTCATTAGAAAAATGAGCCTGCAAAACTATATAAAATACATGGGATCAAAGTCTATTAATATCTATCACAGATAATGCCTCAAGTGAAAATGATCAACTAAAAGAAGTTGACATGTCTATATTAAAGGTAACCTGGCCTTGAGTTAATAAATAAAAATGGATTGTGCTACATTTAAAACAAGAACAAGTTCTTTCGAAAATTAATTTGTGATCCATTTCTTATTCATACCCTTTTAACGCCAACTTTATTTTAAAAATATATGTTTATGAAGCTGTTAAAAACATTCTTATTCAGACAGGCCCTTGACTTGTTGTTGCTCATTGTTACGTTTTCAAACAACTTTTTTTCGTGCGTCTATATTTTTAATGACCTCATTTGTTTTTTTTTTCAGTTTATAGTGTTGTAAAGCGCCTCGTGACTCACGTCTGTGAAAGGTGCTATGTTAAGTTCTATTTTGTAAATAAACGGCGCCAACTCCATGTCTCAGCTCTGCAACAGCAGCGCCACCTAGCTTAGGAAGTCATTGCAGGACTTCTGATATTTACCACTTACAAGTCTCAGCTTCAACACTTTGAAACTGTAACTTGGATCAAGTAATGCAGAAGGATGTTATTCACAATAACACAAAAAGTGATGAAGATCAAGAATTTGCAAAGGTCAAAATTGATCCAACAGTATAAACCAATTTCCTATTGTATCACAACTCTGCTGTGCTTCAAGAAAGTAGCTTCAAACTCTTACTCCATGAAAATGAACTTTATAACAACTTTTCAAGTAAGTGTGGCCAGATCAATATAAAAGAAAAACAAAAGCGACACACATAAAATATTTATTAGGGTAAAAATGCAATGGACAGTTAAAACCACAACTGTCTCTTTTTTTTTGTAGACATTTTATGTCAGCTGGAAAAGGTAGCAGCAGCTTGCTGTACGGCACTCATAGTCCTCTGCACATGAAGCGTATGATCCCTCATATCTGTTCTGAATGGGGGAATAAAAAGAGAAAACATGACAACCTTCATATTTCAGTCAAAGTTGGAAACCTTTACATGTGTACTACATTTCTGGTGTTCTTTCTCACCTCTGGCTGCTCTAATCTGTGCAGACTTTAACTGGACCTCAGTGTTATCGAGTCTGTCTTGAAGGATGTGAAGTCCAGCAGAGAAACTTCACTTGTGGTTCGTGCAGAACACCGTCCTGTCTTCCAACTAGAAAGAGGTAAAACACAGACACATGGCAATAAATCTCAGGAGATCACAGCCTAAACATCAGTGCTAATAGAAGACGACGAAGAGTTGTGATTGCAGTAATTTTTTTCATTTGTCAATTTATATTGAAAATCTGACTTGTAAAACTTACTTGCTTTGGGAAGTGAAGATGTGACAAGACAAATAGAGCATCCAACATTAAAATATAACAAACTTGACAAAGACTTTTATTCTTTCTGTTATTTGATAATGAACAGTCTTACCAATCTCTCATTTCCATTTCTGTGAACTCAATCACATGGATGGGGGCAGCTCCATTACTGCCTGCTGACAAGAGGCAACATATAAAGACACAGTTCTGACATCAGAGGCTGGTTAAAAGGACACCCCAGAATTTGAAGGCAATTAAATGCTGATCAAAATGTGCTGCACTGAGTGCCCTATATGTCAGCCTTACCTTTGAGATATAAATAACACAGCCCACCTACTGCCATCTTGTGGCCTGAGTAAGGAATCACATTTTTTGAGACGCAGCCATTGTTTAAGTAACAGCCAATTTCACTCAATACCCAATTTATTTTGGCAACTGCAATCTGAAGATATTTGAAAAGCAGCCCCTGGATCTATTGTTAGTGAACTATGATGACCTTTCAGTCTCTGGAATTGCCCGACAAAGGCGCATATCGAAGGAGAATCAATGGACCTGTCGGCTCGTTGCTGTGGAGCTGCTGGGGTGGAGCCTCTAGTGGCACAGGAAACGAAAAATCCATGTCTTCGCCGCCCCCTCCCCGCCCATTCACTTTTTTTATGTGCAGACAGCTGCAGAGATTTTGGCGCAGTAAGCCAAGACAGGCAGCAGGTGTTCGCATAGGGTTTACATTCATAATTCTTACCGAATTCTGGACTGTTTTGCCTGTTTGTCATTTAACGCAGCTTGAAAATAAAAGAACTGTGCTCAAGTGTTTTGGCCTTCGGTGAAATTTAGTGAACCCCAGACACATGTTGGTAAGGTTTAATATTTCCAATGACTCTTTAGTCAACTTTAGTGGCTAGTCTTCTTTATAACCTGGAAGAGAAAAATCACACGCCTACCAGATAAGAAAGCTTGATTCATAGGATAGCCTAAATTAAAAAAAAAAATTAAACAAAACAATGTAGAATTAAGGCTAAGTGTTTCTCCAGTGATTACAATTAGCTACAGGAGAGGAGACAGTACTCTGTGCAAGGCTAGCTCACCCTTGAGTACCGATCAGGTGAGTTCCTCATTCTACTGGTGCCGCTCTCAATGCTTCTCCACCTAGGCAGGTTGGAATAAGAGGACAGACACATGAAACAACATACAATGATACCATGGTACTAAAAGGCAGATGCTACAAACAGTTTCCTATGGGGGAAAAAAAAAAAAAAGACTGTTGTATGCTTTCTACAATCAAGGGTGCATTTTAAGGAATTTTAACCCTTTGGAAGGTCTGATCCTTGGGGTCTTCAAAAAGGAGAAGGAAGATGGCTGAGTTGATGCGCTGATTTGGGGAGTGAAAATAAATTAGGTGGAGATGACTCGGAATTCAAAGCACAAATCCAGGTTTCACTCTAAAAGCACCGGGACCAGATTGATGAAAACCGTGCTGGTCTATCAGGTTAGAGTGAAGGTGTACAGAGTAGAAGCCTCAGTAGATGCCAGCCTATATTATAAGTGTCACTGACACAACAAAGCTGTGCACACAAGTATTACAAGTGTGAAAATTATGCACTCACACTACAGTCAATGGACATTCGTATCTGAGAAGAACTGACATAATTTTCACAAGGGTAAATTTTCCTCTTTTTTTTTTCTTTCTTCCTTTAGTTAAGAACAACAGAAAACACTTGTGAAAACATAGGCTGAGATGTACTGAACTTCAAACTACAGACTTCTGCACACGGTTCAGCAGACAGGAACAATCCTGGGTAACGGCAAAGGGGTCAAATTTGCAGAGTCGTCCATTACTTGTTGGCCTTTCTGTAGCGTTCACAACAACATGAACTGTGTGTGCAGAAAAACAAATGACGTGCTTTGAAGAGTAAAGGGTTAAAATCCCGTTTCACTGTATCGTCCAGACACCTCTCAGGTTCTCTTGTCCCGTTGTCTGACTGCAAAATTTCAAGTCTTTTGCAATTTTCCTTTGAGGAGGGGAAGAATTTTGACTTGTCAAAGAAGATCTTCATCCAAATGACAGAATTGAGGTGAAAAAATCAGATACCGAAGGACAACACTGAATTTGAGTATCTTGACAATTGACTGATGCTCAGCTGAGTTTTATTGAAACGGAACAAACGTAAAAGTTATAAATACAAAGGACATCAGAGAACAAACTGCTATGGCTCTTAAGGTAAGCCAAACCAAATTCTACTGGGCAAGTTTAAAGAAAACATAGGAAGTTATGGTATCAGTTTAAAAAAAAAAAAAAAAAAAAAACACAATTTCTCTATCTCTAGAAATGCTAGGCATACACTTTGAACATTACAAAACCTTGATTTTCTTCCTTCCTGTGGATTCTTTTCTCCACCATTGCAAAAAAATGAAGTAAGAAGCTCTAATCATATGCATTTATTTACAAGCAAGTCCCTAAGCAACTATGAGAAACCACAAATAAAGGGAGTACAAGAGGGGGAGGGGAGGGGAGGAGGGGGCATGGGCAAAAACTTCCTGCAAGGCAATAGTCATTATTTAATGTCCTTTCAGACTTTTTGAGAATGAATGTCCATTTTTTTGTGTGTAAAGTGTTCATTGTTGGCTTTAAAAGAACCAGGAACAAACAGTAACAATAAAATGGTTTTTTTGAGTGTTGTTTTAAAGACACATGTCCCAATGTAACCGTGAGAGTAACAAGTGATTCACCTCAACGGTTACGTTCATTTCTTCAGCCAAAAGGCTTTCCAGCCAATCAAGTCGAGCCAATTCTGGGGTCTGTCCGCGTTTTCTGACATATATACAGTTTTTCTTTTTTTTCATGAGGGATGAAGAATAAAAAGTCAATCAAAAAATTGTGGCCAATATCCTGTTTTTTTTTTTTTTTTGTTGGTTTTTCTTGGTTTTGCTCTTTTTTTTTTGTTGTCACTTTGTCAAATACCTTTTGGTGCATCTACTTCCACTGCTGACCATAAGAATCCTGTGAAAACTCCATGGTGTCATTACTGTAACCATAGTTACCGGAATAGTCGGCCCCTTGCTGCAGGGGCTGCTGGGCGATGGGCTGGGACCCCCAGTTCTGTTGGTTGTTGGTCTGGCGGCGCTTGGAGTCAGGCTGGTTAAAGACGTCGGCCTTCCTTTTCCCGCCAACGTT
>OMNM01049627.1:0-11773 GCA_900302745.1 Parablennius parvicornis | reverse complement strand
GTAAAGCTAATTAAAAAAAAAAAAATACAATAGAAAATTTCACAGAGGTGGATGAATGAATGACAGGGTTTCAAAGTGTGACAAGATGAGTCCCCCACTCTCAGTTTGAGGGAAAAAAAAAGAAAAAACTCAGGCGAGTAATATGCTTTTGTCTTCAAATTTTTTTGTCTCGTGACTCAAAAGTAACAAAAAACAAAATCATACACGGAAAAGGCCGAACTTCCCCTATGTTAGACATTAACTGTGATGGTTCAACAGTAAAGCTGATTTTAATCATTTAATCCATCTCAATAAAAAGGCAAGTTTATTCTTTTTACATCACATGCACTTCTTATTGAAACCAGGGTTCAAACCAAAGACCCCGAAAGTCACATTTAATTAAATTTCAGGTCTTAAGAGATGTGTTTTAATAAAACAATCAGTAGATGTATCCTTATTTTTCCCGAATCCAATATATACATTTATATTTGATTCTACTTGGAAAAGGCAACCCCCTGCCCCCAGATGTTTCCGGAAGCTGTGCCTCCAATGAAGCTCTCTGGCGCCCTCTAGAGGAGACCCTGCCAACACTTTGAAACCCAGCACGAGATCTCGGTACATCATAGTCAAACACTCCATCCTAAAAATTGCAAATGGTCAATGATTCCCTTTTTATTCATCCTATTGGATCTGTGCTATGGCCCAGGAGTATAAAAAAAAAAGTCAGTAAACACACAATAAAAGAGACAGAGCAACAAGACACTTTTCAAATCAATCGCACAAGATGTTCTGGAAGAAAATGAAGTGGAGTTATGAGGCTATTATATATAAATTGCTTGTTATAAATAACCACCAAACAAGCCTCCCAATCCTCATCTGTATTCATGAATGATTACGTGTTAGTGGTTTGTGCTTTTAATGACATGTAGTGCAAAGCCTGTTTGATTTTTGTTGTGGACTGAAGTGGAAGTGCAGCGTCACACATGTGAAACATCTGTGGACTCCTTTTCACTGGAAGACCTTTTGAAACAGAGGTGCATTCTTTTAAGACACTACAAAGCCGGACTGTCAGGATACATCTTTGAAGACAGTGCAGCATAACTCACAGAAGTTAAAAAAAAAAAAAAAAGAAAAAAAAAAGAAAAACGTAAAATTTTAACAAGAAAATCACACATTCATCACTCTCTGTGATTCAACTGTTAAGACTGTGCCTTTTGTCAGAGAAGTAGGAGAAGTGGCACATGATGCAGGTGTTTCTAGGAGAAACAATAAGACTTTACGGAGAGTTCACCACAGGACGACTTCCTGGAGTTCACATTTTTTGGCAACATCATGAACCGTTTTAACAAAAACTCCCAGTGTAACGACTAGTCCAGCGAGAAGCTTAATCTCTACAGTAAAAACAGCATATTTACAAAAATATAGCATTTGTTTGAAAGCATGCATTACGCCTCGGTCAACCTGACACATGCTTTGTAAATGAATGTGTCTGTGGGTGGTGATGATACAGCTGGGCGGATTATCTAACACTAAAACCTACTTAGTCTGGTCCAACATACCATATGTGAAATACTGGAGGCACGTTATGTTTTCCAGAGAATGTAAAAAACGATGCCACAGAAAGGTTCATCAAACAGGATGAACCAGACTTTGTGAAAGCTTCATGAATGACGGATGAATGGATGGACTGTGGTGGTCAGCTGGCGTCTCAGCAGCTGCTGTCCTTTGGCTCCTTGCTCTCCTCAGGCACCTTGTGCAGTGTCTGGTGGGCGGGGTCCTCGAGGCCGCTGCTGTGCGATGGATTTAAAGCTGGATGCTGCAGCTGCGGTCCGATGGGAATTTGCCTGGCGTCGGAAAGCTCGCTCCTCGGAGTCATCCTAACCCAGACAGGTCACACCGAAGATCAGTGGCGGCTACAGACACTGTGACAGCATGATGGAATAGAAGCGTAGACGAGACGGGATCTATTCTACTAAACCTTACCTCCCGTCTGCAACTCGGTGCATGCTCCCCGAACGGCTGCTGACCTTACTGGAACTCCCCCCTTTGCTGCGTCTCTCTCCCCCCTCCCTCCTGGAGCTCCGGCTGGACGTGCCTCTGTCCAGGTGTTCGTGCGCGTGGTTGCCCGTTGCAGAGGTGCCCTGGTTGGTGACGGTGGAGGCGTTGGTGGCCATGACGCCGGTGCTTGTGCCCATGGACTTGGAGATGACCTTAAGCTTGTGCGAGCTGGGCTTGTAGTGCTGCTTCTTGTGCTGCACGCGGTCGTTGTGCTTGAGGAAGAACTCGCAGGACTCCTGCAGCACCCGGCGGCTCTCGCTGATGGGACTGTGGGTCACCGGACAAGAGAGGAAAGACATTAGCGGGACGACTCCACCTGTGGATCCATGCGGTTTACTAGTGGCAGCTGATGCGGTCTTACTCTCTCTTGCGAGTCCTGTTGAAGAAGTAGGCCCACTCGGAGCAGGTCTTTTTGCTGCTGACCCAGAACACGGCAGATATTCCAACCACCAGCGTCATCAGGTATTTGACCAGAAAGAGTGTGAGGTCCGGGCGGTCGTGCTCCGTCGTCTAAAATAAAGACAGAGTTAGACGGGCGTTTAGAGAGTGGGAATTTTTCATTTTAAATGTAACAATGAACTTCAGATAACCTACAGTTCACCCCCTAATGTCAATATGTCTGTGTATGTAATATAATTTTAGTTGACCTACATGCAGCATGGCCTACTTGTAATTTGACACTAGCCTCACTTGTCTTTTTGGCTGATGAACTATGCATGAAGGAAATAAAAGCTCATGCAAACCTGGTTACAACCGAGTTTCCATGGCACTTTGGTGCCGGTGATTTTTTTTTCCTCAGAGGAGTTACTTAAACATGAAGTGAACCACATTGTTTGACCACTTTTTCAAGTTTAATATCAACGTTCAAAATGATTAACTTTACGTTCAAAATTAGATCTAAAACAAGGTTGAAAATGGTCTCAGGTACAGACATTAATTTATAGACTAGTTTTGTACTGCAGCACTCCTTAAAACATTTCTAGTTGTCTAACAGCTATATCAAATCCAATCATCTACAAAAAAAGAAAAGTTGTCTCTTTATGAACACGGGTATTTGTGTGCAAATATTTTTGCCATCTTACTATTCTTTATTTTCTCAAAAGATCTTGCGCCTCGATTAGGTTTTCAAATATTTATGGAATGCTTTAATATTTCCCTTTTCTTTAGCAGCATTTTTTGTTAACCTGACATTCACTACGCAAACTGGCTGTACCTTATAGGAACAGGGGATGCTGTACTCCTGACAGCGATCGTTGATCCAGGTGTTCTCCCAGGTGCTGCGGTGGCTCTGCTCGTAGGTGTAGCACGCTAACAGAGTGACAAGTGGGACCAGGTAGAGGCAGCTGAACACACCGATGCGGATCATGAACTTCTTGAGCTTCTCCTGGTTGCGCTCGTCGTGTTGGATCACCTGCCGGACGTGGTTGAGCGAAACGATGCCTGCCAGGATCAGGAAGAGGCCGACTATGACTCCCACACACAGCGGAGCCAGGACAAAGTAGCGCAGGGCGTCCAGGTCGTAGAGGCCCACGAAGCAAACGCCGCTGATGTTGTCGCCTTCGACTTTGTTCAGAGCCAGCAGCATGACAGTGAGAGAACCGGGGATCCCCCAGGCAGCAGAGTGGAACCACACCTGACAACACAAAACGTGACAATAATCACTCTTCAAGTCTTATCTGAATCTTCTTTCCTGCTGATAAAAACATTGAGAATCCTACCGCCTTCTTCTCAATGGCCTCACAGCTCCATTTAGGCCCAGCGGCCAGGAACCAGGTGATGGTGAGTATGACCCACCAGACGATCCCGGCGATGGAGAAGAAATAGAGGAGCATGAAGAGCAGCGTGCAGCCTTTGCTCTGAGAGCCCATCACCACAGTGTCCACGCCGCTCGGTGTGCTGGCTTTGGTGCAGGCCGCATTGTTCCCCAGCAGGAAGCCAATGAAGTAGATGAGCGACACGAAGCTGTAGCAGACGGCGTAGAAGATGATGGGGCGCTCGGGGTAACGGAAGCGCTTGACGTCGATGAGGAAAGTGAGGAAGGTGAATAGCGTGGCGCCCAGGCAGATGATGGAGCATACGCCGATGAAGGTCTTGGCAAATTCAATGTCGTGGGGCTTGAAGTACATGTTGGAGCAAGGTGGAGCGCAGTCCTGGGCACCGAGGAAGGAGGAGCCGTGGCCTGGAGTGGTCTTCAGCTGCAGCGGGCACCAGAAACCGAGGTCTCTCTTCGCGGACGGGGAGATCATTGGAGTGGTTGCAGGATAAAAAAAACCATCAGGAGTATAACATGGGTCCAGTCTGGAGGAAAGAAATAGAAGTTGAGGGATCAATCAAGGAATACTGTTTGATGTTCTGCTGTGCGATCAGTGGAGGTTTTCTTACTTGTCACACTGTAGCTCCGGAGGCCAGGTGACGCCGAAGATGCGGATGTTCTCTTTGCAGTCGGACAGAACAGTCTCGCACTGCTCTCTGCAAGGACGGATCACCTTGTTGTCCTCGGTGCATGCTGGGACGAAGGCTTGGCAGAGGAAGTGGTGGACGTCAGGAGAGCAGCGCAGGTTTGCCAAGGGCATGAATGGCTGGAACCAGAGCGGAGAAACACTTTAGTCTAAAACACCTCCAATTACAGTAATTGTTTTTTTTTTTTTTTTTGCCAACTCAGCACAAATGAAGAGCTTGTTTAAGTGCTATAAGTTTGTTACATAAGCTGAGACACACCCAATTCCAGTTCGATTTATTAAAAATTGAGTAGCTTGTAAAAACTATGAGATCAGTAGGATTGTTTTGAGGTTTTTATTTTGGGATGTTCCCCAAAAAAACCATCTGCAGCAGGTGACTCAGCAATGCAATTTCAATTACCTCAATCTGAGGACTTAATCTAAAGACGCTACAAAATTTCAGGATGTTACCGCTTTCTCGTTTCTGTCTGGACTGATAAATACTGAGGTAAAAGCCTGCACACTTTTATTAATTTGGTCAACTTTAAAACTTTAAACAATATGTTTTGAGCTAATGGAGCTAAACATGATGTGAGATGATTAACGTTGGAGCAACGCAGCCATCAAAACATAAATCCAAATAAAATCCCATAAAATCCACAAAAAAACCCAAAAAAAACCACAAAAAAAAAAAAAAACCTATCCAGCTTTTCTCTTATCAACCGAATACATTGATCTCTTAATTCTGTAAAAATGAGCTCAAGCAAAGCGGAAGAAGAGGCCAATGATATGTTACATGTCAAAACAGATTGAGAACTGCTGCATTACGCTAAGCCTGGGCTCTATTTTGTTAAGCTGCAGCGCTCACACAAAGCTGCCCATTCACTGGCTGGAAACCATATTCTTCTGTTTCAACATCCTGGTCAGGAGCTGCAGGACTGAGAGAGGTGGGAGGGAGTACACATAGGTGGCAGGAAATGAGTGAAGACATTCTGAAACAAACCTCGACAGCCAGGTCGAGAAGGCTGGAAGGATGGAAGCCAACTATGGGTGGATCTGTAGCCATATTTATTCAATAAGAGAAGATCATGACTCCACCATCTAATTTTTCTTTTTTGTTTTTTTGCATCTATGCAGTTTTGTCATTGCATCATCTACTATAGATAATATTCCCATAGTATTCAAACCATCCAACTCCCAAGTCGAACTGCTGTCAATCTAAACTGCTAATATTTGTACACAAAACACACACAACTAGAGAGCACAGGCCACTATTCACCGTTTCCTCGTTCTTTGGCAGTAGGCCCATACCTCAGGGGCCGAGGCTTTGCCCTCTCTGACAGTAAGCGCCCTTGTTCCTCTCCTGTGGAGGTCCAGGACTGTGAGCTCCCCCCATGGCTCAACAACTTGACCTTTATTCACTTTGCAGCAGTTAATGTAAAAACTTTTAACTCTCCAAAAAAAAAAAAAAGAAAGGCTCTCATTTTTTTTTTTCTACCACCAAGTTTTACTTGAACTTTTAAGACCCTTAACAGCTGCCAAACTTCATCAATTCGCCTCTTCATTCTCTGTGTATTTCAACACGGTTTCAAAAGCGGACAAACACTCATGGAATCCAGGACCGAGGGTGTAAAAAGGTTTAACCCTCCTCCGGAAAATCCTCCTGATATGCTGGCCTGAGCCGACAACAATGGAGGAGTCGGACTGATTTCCAGCGCCAGGGTCTTTGTGATGAATCACTGCATGCTTTCAAAGACACCTAGGTATGGTCTGCTCAATGCAGGCCAAAAGAGAGTGAACCCGTCACCTGGGAGACTGGAAGGAGGAGGTGAGAGCATGAAAGAGAGCGGGGCAAATGAGTGAGTGATTAACAGACACAGAGAAGACTCCGTGTGGTATGCACGTCGTTCTTTGTGTGTGACTGGGTGTGTCCCTCCCCTTCCTCTGGAAATCAAAGGCTGCTCGCTACAGAGTCGCTGGAGTCGCCTGTGGCCAGCATCGCTGTGAAATCAGAAGCCTCTACCTTTGGCAGACGAAGCACAAAAGACTCCTTCGACAGATCGCTGTTCAAGCCCGACACGCTGACACCAAGTGTATGTAACCCAAGCCCAGACCCTGAGGAATGCCACGACACACTAGGTAACGACCAGGGAAACACAGTTCAGTGCTGGGGACAGACACAAGACGACACCTGGTCCGAAGGCACATCTCTATGGGGAGCATTAATTAATATACAATGAACTTGCAAAGTGTCTAAAGTAGCGTTTTAATTCAAAAATGACATTGAGCCCGAGCAGAAAGCGTAACAATCAAACTAAGATCCAAACGTCCTAAAATGTTAGCTAATAATGCGATGGAAAAAAAAAAAAGAAGAAATCCCACATAGATAAGGCTCTTCGACAAAGCCTGTTGTTGAAAACGATATCCACAATGTTTTTGCTTCCCATCGCAGCATTTGAGTGTCACCCGATAGCCACAGTTGCTCAGAGACGGGCTGTCAACATCAGCGGCAGATTAGTGACTGGAGCATGTCGCAGTCCTGTTTAGCCTCCAAACGTTGACATGAGACAGTTATCAACAAGCACATTAAACATTTGTGAGGACCCATTGTGTGTGTAGTCCAACAAGATTCCTCTCGGAAAGCTGAGAGGCGACAGGAGAAAGTCACAATAGTTTCATGGGATGTAAACACATTTAGCTGATTTCAGTTATGGCAGATAATCTTGAAAACGGGAATTAAATGAAACTCAAAAATAGTTGGCTTATGATTAAACTGCTCTAAAAAATGGCTTTTTATTAGACCCAGGTAGTCAGGTTCCAGTAGTTTTCCATTCAACATCTGTATTTATTTAGGCTTCCTGCTCACAGGCTCAAGACTTTATATCAGAAAATAGTGATGATAAGCTACAGTGACTTTTTTTTTATTTCGCATCGGTGCATAAACAGCATTGTGGACAAAGACCCTCACAGTTCAGTTATTACTATGGTATTAAGGGTGTATTTTTAAACTTTAAACTCTGCTCTTTGTCTTTTTTAAAGTCATCGAGTTCCCCTAAATGTATCTCGTGCCTAGATACTTGATACTGACATTGGCTGATACACAGTCCAAATATGCTAAAACTGATCCTGCAATAAGACACAAGTACTAAAGTGAATAAAGATATCAGATCTCTGTTCTTTATGCCTCATTTTAGTAAATGATTTGGGGCTGAACACAGGTTAGTAGAATCAATCAATGACTGAGAAACAGAAAAAACGCTATGTTAAGATAAACTGCCAAGAGAACAGATCAATAACATCCTATAAAACTTCACTCAAGTCAAAGTTAGACAGGTGCAAGAAATACAGCCACTGAAGTCAGCCGGCGTTATGATTACCAACCCAGGCCAATGTTTTCTTTGCTCTTGTACACCTGATATCAATGAATGGGCTCTGGAGAAAATCTTTAACAACCCACCAAGACTAATCAAATATATTTGAGCCGAGAAACATTCAAACATGAAGGAATAGAGCTGGAAACATCTGCTCATGTCACGTTCAGTTCGATGTTCCTCTCCACTCCTTTTGTCTGCGAGTGTCAATACTGAGGCAAACAGATGATTTTCAGAGAGTTCAGAATCAGAAAAATAGCTCCCAATGAGACTGAGAGCCCGACTGCTCCCTGCAGTCATCTTTGTATCATGATTGGACTTGTTGACACTGTGACTGTGTGTTTGTGTCTGATGTGGAGGTTGGAAGGAAAATGTATATGAGCAGTAGTTCTCTGCTATCATGACCCTGCAATGTTGATTATACGGTTTAAATCCTGTACGCATACTTTTGTGAGGAGGGGAAATCTATCTGCCCACAATGGAATCATTTCCAGTGCAGTGTCTCCTGTTAATGTTATATACCTGGCAGGTATTTGTCATAGAAACAAGTTGGCTTTACAAAGATATTAACCTACAAGCAAGCTACTACTCATAACTGAATATATATATAAATATATTATAATTTTGTGTAGTGGTCACGGCGCTTTTGACCGCTGCTGAAATGTGATGTTTTTGGACTCCTTCATTCTGTGAACAGAGCATTATGATCGCTATGAGCTCCTCACTTGCAGGGTTGGGCTGGCGGAGGTCTATTAAAAAACACGCATCATAGTTACATCTAAACAACAATTTTTATGGGGATATTCTAAATATCTGAACAGGTCGAGGCAGATTGCCGACCATGTCTGGTTCTGTTGGGAGTTTCATCTTGTTAGAAGAGACTTTTTCTTCCTCGTTGTCTAGTGAGTGCCTGTTCAAGCAAAAACTGTTGGGTTTGTCTTAATAACATTACGAGGTCTTGACCTCCTGAGGTAAAATGCCCTGAGGTGACTTATGTTGGGCTTGCGCAGACTAAACAGCATCAAATTAAATTATTGTGACAACGTGAACCTTGTTTCCTGTCATTTTGATCCTGGTACATCCTTCTGAGTTGACACACAGAACGCCCATCAATTGTTTTACTGCTAAACAATGATATTACTGCACCAACATCATCGCTCACTCCTGATTTGTCCCTATGTCTTTTATCAATCTATTTTTCTTGTTAAAGGATTTTTACGGTGATTTTCCAATAGGAAGCCTTTTAAAATCCTTGACTATGACATTTGATGAATTATTTTAAAAGCATGAAATCACTTGTTTACAACAATACAGGGTTAGTAATTTATTCACTAAATGCTACAAAACAATTGGCCGTGATTTGTAGATGAGCTGTGCTTGTTGACATCCATTACAAAGTGGTGATTATGGACCAATCAATACATGCAATCGAGTACAAGCACAGAGGCAAAGCCATTTACAGACTGGAGCCATGAACAACACTAATGATAGCACTAATAATGGCATTATTCTGAGAAGATATTCATTATCTTTAAATATGTCTTCAAGTTTAATTCATTATTTATAAGCAGAAGAGGCAAGGTTTATGTCTTGCTGGCTAATTTAACATTGCTCAATAAAAACTCCAACTGATGATAGGTCAGTATCTTTTTGAGGGCAGGATTCAGTTTATATTATAATTCATTGCAGAAAGTAAAAGCTTTAAAGGTGAGCGTGGTAACAACTATCAACTACTCACCATTGCAGCACCCTGTAAAAATGTATCCTCATTGATTTAAAATGCATTTAAGCAAATAATGCACAGGACACCATGACTTTTCATTGATTAGATAATGTTTAAGAAACGTTTTCAAATGCTGGATGTGATTTTAAACAAATTCAAAAGCATCAATCAAATAAAAAACAGAAATAAAATCCCAAATGACAAACTTTCTGAACGTGTGATCTAATGAGCGCTCACCTCCATGTTACTGGCTGCGATATCCTGGTCATAGTGCTCCATCATATTGGGGAAGAAGGTCATGTTGTAGGGCATCCCCAGGCAGCGATGCACCTTGATGGGCTCGCAGGTGAAGAGGCTGTGGGCACAGCAGCATCCCACCCACGTTAGGACCAGGCACACCGACAGGGGTCCCGGCATCAGCATGGTGATGGCGTGACAGAGGCAGGATGTACGTTTCTGTGTGTAAACTAGAATGGGTTTCTTTTATTGGATCCGTGTGAGGAGATCTTGGCCCGGAGATTCGAATTCCTCTGGCTCACGCTGTCATCCACATATCACTTCTCTCGGGAGCATCTCAGCCGAGCCGGGGGGATTTGGAGCTGTTGAAAGTTGCTCATTGGTCACTATGTACCTCTGGGTCACTGATGGAAATCCCAAATCCCCTGAAAAAAAAAAAAAAAAAAAAATCTAAGTCAAGGGTTCTCCTTTCAGATAAAAGGAAGATGTTATTTAATGCACCATGAGTCACTGTTTGGAGACCCATGAGTCAAATTCTAGTAAGAGTCTAACATCTGTGTGCAGAGAGAACACACGTTTACAGAACGTGGGGAATGTTAAAGAGCCAGGCTGATTCAATAGAATGAGTCTCAGCTTGTTGATGCACATTAAAGTTCTTATTAAGAACGTCAGAACTCCACCTACACACATTTGAAGCAAGAGAAAACCAACAACCTCGGGCAGAAACTAATTCTTCTCTTCTGGTGTTTTTCTCTCTGCAAACCTAAGAGTATGGTTCAGATTTACAGGACATAGAATATAATGGCCTAACAATTCTATACTAAAAACATTATGATGAGTTGTGAACATTTTAAGTAAACCAAGCCATTAAAAATGTATTAATCTTTCAGCCTGTGTATCACTGTAACAAAGTGTCGTTTATAGTCACCAATTAAGGGAGAAAAACTCCAAAACAACAGCTCTGTTAACCTGTCCATTTATTTTGGGTTCACATAGTTTCCAAAGAGATTTTCACATTTTTATAGAAAACATGACACTGACTGCAAATGTAACATATACTGACTTCTTTTTTTTTTTTACACATTAAATATCCTGAAAGCCACAGTAACAACATTTAAACATCTGGTTTTTTTTAATGATTTGAATGGATACTTTTTATAGCACCTCTAGATGAAAATAAAAAAATCATGTTCTTTTATATCGCATACAAACGTGCACACACATACATTATTGAACATGAAGCTTGTTTCTGAAAAGAGTTAAAGTTTGTAAAGTTTATTGTTTATTGTTACTGATCCAAGCACGTGGATTCTGTTGTGCATTTAACATTCATAGAAGATATGGTGATAACGTGGTGTTTATCTTCCTGATGCGGGTTTTACGGGTGGTTGCCCAATATAACCACACTACTGTTTATTTACAGAGCTCATGGACATACAGAGGATCCCCAGGCTGCACGACCAAAACAAAAAGTATAAACAGACTAAACAAAAAGTGTAAACAACTACTGTTTTTAGCATTTGATTAGCATATTAGCGCTAATTAGACAACAAAAGTTGGGATATTTGATAAAAAAAAGCACTTAGTTGGATGTAATAAGCCGATATGCTCACGTCTTAAAGTTTATTTTACGGTTTAATACCTCGTGAAAACATCAAATAAGTGTATCTGACTAAGAACCGGTGCACCGAGAGACGGGAAAGCGGTTTCCCATAAATTGGACACAAACTTCGGGAAGAGAGTTCAGTCAACATCCCTGCCTCGGCCGCAGCCACCGAGCGAAGGGCCCGAAACAACTAACAAGAGTAGAAATAAACCCCGAAGTACAAAATCTCAAAACACACTCACCCTCAGCTTATCTGGTGGCAGCAGAGCAGGTAAGTGCATGGATACAGGTCTGGGGAGTCCGGTTGGGGGTTTCGGTGCGTGTTTCCTGCTGAAGTTGCAACTTCGTCCCGAAGCTCCGT